>JAQYXR010000700.1:47439-63568 GCA_030545055.2 Neoaliturus tenellus
AATATTTACAATGATTAGGTTTTCCTTCACACCAGTAGTGGCTTTTGGCCACTCCTGGCCCAGGTCAAGGTCAGCGGTTGGAAGTGGCAGGTGTGGGGTTGGAAGTGTGGGGTGGGGGTGACAGTGATGGATGGGTTTGGGAAGTGGGTCAAGGTCATCCGGAGGGGGTTTTAAAAAAGTGGGAGCCGCAGGGGCTCGGTGGGAATGGGGTGGGGCGGCTTCGGGGTTGGAGGTTTTAGTTTATTTTTAAAATTAAATCAAAGTCGTGTTCTTGTGCAGAGAGGTGTTGGAGTGACGTCCACTTGTGAGGGAGTGGTAGACGCCGAAGGTAGTGGCGAAGAGAAGGTAGACGCACAACATGCACAGTACGCATTTGAACAGTTGCAGCAGGCGAACCATCCCTTGTTGATTTTCCGTTTCTAATTGCAGCCTGTTGATCTCTAGTTTGAGTCTGTCCTCTTCCAATTGTGTTTTAAGTGAAAAATCGTCCATCATGTTTGTGTGCTTGTTTTAATTTCTGTTGGTGAAACGGGAGTGGTGTTGACGGTCGGAAAGTTGGCGATGAAATGAGAAACGAAGATGAGGACAGGGCATATTTACTGGAAAGTGGTGGGGGGTTAAGAAAAACAGTTGTGTGTCCGATCAAACGTCATCGTCAGCTGTTGGTGTATGTTTGGATGATGCAGGAGTGAGTCCTAGCAAACCATCTTCATCTTCACTCTTAACTCTATCGCATGTTGGACAACCGTAAACAAGTTCCAAATTCATAGTGATGCAGTGGAATTTGTCTATAATATCTTGTAAAGTTTCCATTAAATCTTTTAAATCATGTCTTGTTCTAATTATAAAAGTAGATTTCATATGTGGTAGCGGATCGTTGTTCATCGTACGGGAGTTGGGAAACAAATGGCGAGCGTCAGTCAGCGGCTCGCTTATATGCGGGCAAGGGCGGTGGAGGGGGAAGTGGAGGGGTGGTGGCGTGGTGGGGGAAGTGGAGGGGTGGTGGCGTGGTGGGGGAAGGGTGATATACCCCCATGCGAACCGTTGGCCAGCGCATTTCGCAGCGAAACGCCGTTCGGGTAGGTAGTAGGAGGTGTACTAAGATAACCATTAGTTGTATTTTTAAGTTAGGAATACTAATAATGTTTGTAAATTAAATATTAAATTTATATTTAACCAGAGCTTGCATTTCTTGTTCCTCGTCGTTTAATTCAACAATTTTAACACCATTAGTTGTCTGTTCCTCTTCCTCTGCACTTTGCGACGATGAAGACATGGAGGTGGCAGAAGATGATGATGAGGATGAAAATATTTTGGTAGGATTGACGTATTGCACTGTGATGTTGATCCATTTTAAAGGATAGGTGTCAATAAGTGTAAGTAAGTTTTGGAATAGGGTTTCCATCTCTTCTCTGTCGGTAATTAAATGTTGAAAGGAAATGAATTTATCATCCATGTTGTTGTCAGTGCGAATAATGAAATAAGAATGAGAAGCGTATCGAATGATACGTAGAATATATATTGCAAAAAATAAGTGGTGGGGGTAATCTCAAGGTCAATCAAATGGAGTTTTAAAAAAGGGCTGCAGTCAGTGACTACAGCTATACATCTGAAGCTTCAACAGGATCAGTAGACCAATCTGATCTGTACTTGCACGCACTTATGATGCATGTACAAAAGTCGTCTTTATAATATGCATTGCACTCTCGACAATTGACAAGTTTTTCCGGATTAAATTTGATACACCTCTGGGGACAGCAAGTGTGGAAGTATCGTGATTTATAAATCTTGATGGTTCGCAATTCCGGTGGTGGTAGTTGCTTTGTCTTGCATTTGCAGTAACAGGATCCGAAGAATTCACACTTTGTACAAGCTAATCCGTCTACCATCCATCTTCCTAAATCGGTGCATTTTTGTTCACAACAGTAGCGCGGTGCGTCCTCGTTTTTCTTCTCTTCCATGTTGGCGCTTCTAAGTGTTGACAAGAAATGAAGTTGTATAGTGTAGGATAGCGTGTTTTATAGACTAGGAACTGAGATTGGTGGGGGTAATCTCAAGGTCATCCAAATGGAGTTTTAAAAAAGATCATCTTACAAGTGTAAGATGTATTTATTTAAGATACTGAGTTTTCATTTTCTTTTTCTTTCTTTACATCTTGTTTGTATTTTTCTTTTTCTTCTTTAGCCATGGCGATGAGATCTTCAGTGGAGAGTGGATGTACTTCAGGAAATTTTAGAATTAATTTTGGTTGGAATCCCTCTTTAGTCAATACTTGAAGATCGGACGTCATTTGTTCTACACTTTGATAGTCTTTTCCGTAGATTTTTCCATTGAATTCAATCATCATTCTGTACAACATGGTATTAGTAGTTGTTTTCGCTGCGTCAGTTGGAGAGCAAATGATGATTCTGTTAGGTTACGCGGTCCTTTTATAGATGCTACAGGGACCACTTGATATTATTTAACATTAGTAATATTTCTGGAACTTAACATTACTTTGAGTAGATGGTGTTGTAGTTGAAGGTTGTGTGGAAACGAATACTTCTTCGTTGCAGAACTTCTGTTTAGGAAACATCCTCATGTTGTTAGCGTAAACATCAATATTTAAACGATAACCACCGGCAAGTAACACTCGCAGTTCATTAATAAAATCGTCGAGTTCTTCAAAAGTTGTAATGGTGGTGGTATCATATGATGCACACTTAACCTTAAGAGACATGTTGTTATTCGTAATAACTGGAGAGCCAACAGAGATGTGTACAGCACGAAAGGTAGTCGTAGACTGATGAGATCCTCAAGAAAATTACGGCCTTTATATACCCTCGAAACTAGGTCAAGGTCATCCAAACGTGTTTTTAAAAAAAGCAACATATCGATAGTGCAGAAACACTATCGATATGTTGCCTTTTCTTATTATTTTTTTTTCATTTTTATTTTTTATTTATTTAAAATCAGTTACACACATGTACAACAGTATATATAAACTACAGACTAGTTGCTAGTAGGCATAACATGAAGTGTAAGTTCAGTAGAGTTGGTTCCACTAGGACCGTGGGATGCCAAATAGAGTGCGCCGGGGTGAATCAGTCGTAAATCTTCATTCTGCAGCAGTTGAACGAAGCGTTTGGGAAGAAATACTTGAAATTTCGGTTCATCACCAGGTGTGTAGGGTGCTTCACTCAATGTGCAATTGATGGCGTCTCCAACTGATGTTTCCATCTTCTTAATAGTGTGAATAATGTAAGGTTTTTCTTCTTTCAATTCTGAACATTTCTTAGTCGGTAGTATTGTAGATTTAGAATGTTTGTTGAATTGATCAACAAGCGACTGTAGAAAAGTTTGCGATGCCATTATTTTTTCTTACTATTGTTCGTCTTCTTCTTCTTGTGCTTGTGCGTCAGAGGTGTTGACTCCTCGGAGGTTAGAGTAATACTCATGCATTGTCATAGTGCCGCTCTCGCTTTTATACCCATCGCTTCCCCCACCACTTTGCTGGAGATAGACATTCAAACGATATGCGTTCTTTAAAGCACATTGAGACTGCCGATGTTTAAAGTTTTTAGATGCAATACAGATGTTAGCAAAGTAGCAATAAAAATCTTTCTCCATTTGCACATTTATCACTTCATGGTTTGTATATGCTTGTATCCAATTTGCTTTTTCCAATCCTCTTGTAAAAATAGTTTTGAACTCTTTGCAGAAATGATTCATAATGTGTGGCATCATATTGTAGGTTATAAAACCTTCATCCCATGTTAGATTATGAAAATGTTTCATCAACCATTTGTTTGTTACTTTAGCTTTGGTTGTTAATCTGTTGAACGGCAAAGGAGGCATGAATAAAAAATGATAAACAACAGATGTTATCATATCTAGTACCACTAACTCTTTAATTATAAAATTTCCATCATTACCACGGAATGCCTGAAACTCTATGATACCTCGCTTTACTTCCATTATTTCCGTCTTCTTAGAGAATGAAACTCGTTTATCCATGATGACGTTCAGTAGACAACTGGTATGTCAATGCGGATTGACAGCCTTTTATACTCCAACATTCTTCTTCTTCTTACTTAAAATATTCTTTGTCTGTTTAATTTGTTGTTGATTGTTGATTGTTGAAACGTGATTCGTTTTCCTTGTTTTCTTGCTTTTTTTCTTCATCTAAATTAAAGTTGGTTTGATTGTGGTGTAACTGTCTCCACATCTCTACTTCATGCGGGATCCTATTGAAGATTGAAGTATCTACTGGACCGTATAGGATTGGAACATATGGTTGTCTATCCAATGCATCAGTTAAATAATCTTTGATAATTGTACTTGAGAATATTAGCTGTTTTAAATATCTTGTTATAGGACCAGTAGCACAAGTTAAAGCGTAAAACTCTTCTTTTGTCAAATGTATTTTTATATTATATTTAGTTAAATCTCTAAATCGAACTAGTTGTTGACCACGTTGTTTAACAATATCGATTTCAATATTTGATTCGAACAAACCTAGTTTTGTTTTTCTTCCAAACGTATTGTTACTCAAATAGCATTCCAAAAGATGTATATGTTTCATAAAAGATTCCCAAGAAGATTCAGTGAAGGTTACCATTTTAGATCCGTGATTCAAAATAACAGTTGGAGAGTAATCCAATGATTTCATTACTCCAGCAGACACAGTCTTTGTCATACAAGAAGAAATAGGATAAAATATTCTAAGAAATACCTCCATTAAGATGTTGGTAGAAATGTTATCTTCAATTTTCCTTTTCTTCGTTTCTTTTTCAACTTCCTCTTCGTCTGTCTTCTTATGTTTAAACTTGAGGAACTCTTCCATTTCCTGTTCAACTTGTCTTTCTATATCCAAACTATTGTCAGCCATAAGAGGTGTAGTTTCTTCATTAGCACTTGATGTAGCAGAACTCATCTTGCGGACGATGTTACCCATACGACAATCAAAGATGAAATGAATTTCCAGCTCTTCTTTCTCGCTTTTATACTCGCAGATGACCTAGATATTGTTGATCTTTTGTAAAAACCTTACAAATCGTGCAGATGTTGTATTAATCTTTTTTAAAGTACATTCTTCACAATTCCTGTCAGCGGTGTGTAAGTAACTATTTTGTCATGTAGAATTAAACAGTATGCTGAAGTTCCATCTGGTATTTTATCTTCAAATTCCATTTCAATTTTTATATCTACACTTGAAGATTTCACAGATTCATTTTGTTTTGAACAATCGATTACAACAATTGGAGCTTTTGAATAAAATTGTTCTGGTGATAGTAGTGGTGTATTTGTCTTACCATAATATGACGATTGAAATCTTGCATACATGTCATATAGAATGGAATAACGTTTCTTGTCAAATGAAACATTTAAACTGTCATATGGAAAGAACTGAGAGTTTAGAAAAACTTTGCAATTCTTTATCTTGCAATGGTCAAATTGACCAGCGTGCGCAGTTATAACATCTTTTCGTTTAGTCTGAAAACCGACTATTATGTACCTTGCTCGTTCTAAATAAGTAGAGGTTTTAACAGTCCATGTTTGTCTTTCTGTTTGAGGCAATATGGGGTATTCATGAAATTCCCAACTTCTAAATGGTATTACAATATCACGGTCAGATTTTAATTTTTTCAATAATAATACTCGATGTTCATCCGCCAATCTGACATGTGGTACTCTCCATACAACTTTATCCAATTGAAGTTGCCATTCCAAATCGGCATCTTTTGTTCCACTTGGCGCTTGTATTACATCCTTATTCGTTGAAGATCTGAGCAGTACCAGTTCTTGCTTTACATTTATTATTATTCTCTTGTAATCTTCTGCGAATCCCAAAAGCAATCGTAAAGGCACATTAAAATCAAAGTAACCTTTTGAATTAGGAGTAATAGTGTCTTTATCAGGAGTCACCCATCCAGCCGAGATTAAAGAATTCTTTTCATGGGGTGTTATTGAAGTCAATCCTTTCAAAGTTGTTGATATACCAACTTTTTTTGTTGAATCAACTGTTACTCCAGATATCTCATATCTAATTTCATCAAACAGATATGCCATAGGGTTATTTATAAAAGGAACAGTTGAACCAGATTTTCCATCCAATGTTGTTACTCTTCCTTCGATATATAAATAACTTTCACATGGTAATGTGTAGATATCTTGTTGTTGAATGGGAATCCTTATTTCATCATTATTATTTAATTTTGATGAAGTGTAAGGGTTGTGAGTGTGATATTCCTTCTCCCATAGGGTTTCGTCGAATGTCGGTCCTTGCGCTATATCCAGTATATCCATGGTTGGCAAGTTTTAGTCCGATCTTTTGTAGGAAGCGTATGTTGTCCGGTGTTAACTCGTCGAATGTTGAGGAGCTACTGAGCTCCCGACTCTTCCGTTGTGGTTTAAATGATAATCCCATGTTGACTTTATGTTGCTGCTCTGATATGTAACCGTATAGTTATTGTTTCTCCTCTAAAGTCAACACTAATGCCGTCTTGATCCAATATGTTCAGTACGATGTCTGAAATGAAACTGGTGTTTAACGGTAGGTATATCAGGTTTTGTGGCTTCTCAACTATTTTAAAACCAGGAGCTACTGTGGGGTAAAATGTATGTAATATGTGTTGATTTACTCCATCTCTATATGATCCGTGTATAATATTACACGTTACATCAATACTGTTCACCTTTAATATTGTTACTGTTGTATCGCCAGTATAATCATTTCCAGGAGCTAAAATTCCTTTCTTCTTTGAAAATCCGAGCAAATTGCCGATTGAGTGGTCTAAGCTAAAATCTATATAATACTTTGAAGTTATTTCTGATTTTAATGTATTATTATTACCTTTTATAGAAATATTTTCTTCTCCAAGCTTTTTTTGTAATACTTGGTTTATATCGTCTATTTCATATGCTCCTGTAGATAATGGAATTATTTTCAATTGTGAATAATTTCCTTTTTCATCTTTACTCTCATAATAATGTAGTAAATTATTTTTTCCTTCTGTAACATTGGGAATTGAATTGTATGTAGTCAAATCCAATAATGCTGCTTCCCATAGTTTGTCCGTAGATAAACGTAACGCTGGGAAAAGTGTACTTTTCAATGTTGACGAATTTCCGCTCAGCGACACTGTATACGATGACATCTTAAAGCTGACTGACGCTCTTCGCTAGGAACTCTAAACATAAATGTCCGCATATTTCTGTATTGCTAGGTTGCTCTCTTTTGTAGTTGTAGAATATATTCTTGGAGTCCCGAAAATAATGTTGAAGTTCTTTTGGTGGCGGTAAATTTCCAAAACTATCAAAGTAGTAAACATTTTCTCCAAGTTTTTTATAACATACCCAATGAGTACCTGGTCCATAATTAGAGTCTAAGTTTACTATTCCAGTTTCATTTTTCCACACTCTATTTGGTAATGTATCTTTCATAAAAACTCCTCGAAAAAATGGTATTCTTAAACATTTCACATATTTTGACAGTTGATAGTTTGTTAATGCTTCATTTGGAATTATCAATTTATTCTTCTCATTTAATACACACGGTACGGTCTTAAGTAAAGACCCGATCCGTTTTTTACCATTGACCATATGGATGTTTTCTTGACTTTCCTTTTAGGGTTAGTGCGACGTCTTCTTTTGATGTTCCCGCCTCTTTTTGCAGCTTCTTTTTTACTAGGTTTTCTCCCGCGTCGTCTTCCACCACCAAACTTAGCTTTCGTCTTCATGGCTGTTGTCACTGCCCAAGCTGCTGCTTTTTCCGCAATACTGGCGTCACTTGATTAAACCCTTTGCCAAGCTTTTTCCGCTAGCGCTCTATCCGCTATTGATCTATTTGTTGAATCTGCAAACTTGGAATACGCTATATCGTGTTCTTTGCAAGCTTGATCTAATTTATTAATTCCAGGATCTCCTCTTGCTAAACGTTTTGCCAACTTAGTTCCGGGTCCACAATATTGATAGCCTCCGGGCAGATGAAATTCGTATGGTAAAGCGTCTATTGCTCGATTTAGAACAGCACTAACAGGAATCCGTCTTAGCAGGGATAACGCAGCTGATGTTATACCACGTCCTTTCTTGCCGCTGTCTTGACGACGACTGAGCGTTGCGGTCTTCATTATGTCGTCTTATATAACCAGCGTGTTTACTCCACGAGCTGCTTTACATAAATGAATAACACATGCACAATTTTTATATTTAAATACTTAATTATTCAAATTAATTATATACTGATTTATAATTCTATTTTTAATCCAAGCTTCTCGTTCATCGGGTTGAATCATCACATGACTCGTACTAGCTATATGATTGTGGGTATCGATAAGTAAATTGCCCACTATTCTTATTAAACAGTCTAAAGTTACAGCATCTTTTGGATGTTGGGGATCGTGTAACTGCATAATACGTTTATCATTACACGTGTAAGCAGTCGAATCACTTTTCGACGTTGTTATGACTTGTCCAATAGTAGCAGCATCATTTAAATCTTCTCCTGGTAAAATATTAATTATTTTCTTCATCTTTGCATCATATTTGGTCCCAAAGTGTTTATCCCAAGTTATTGTTTGTCTCAATGTAACACAATCATCATCTTCATAACCAGGATAAATATCTTTTATTCTTCTATTACGACCATTGTATGTACCTAATGTACCACCACTCGCAATTAATGTTTGCACCATTAGAGGTACATCTGTATCTTTTATACCAAATCTTCCATTTGTTATTGTTTTATGTCCTGCATCCCATTCATCATTATTTCCTTGCATTAAATCAAACTTTTCATTTCCATGTATAAATGTATCTCCTCGCTTTAGCACGGCATCTTCATGTTTTACAAAATTCGATGTTCCCCTTTTTAATTCTTTAGATAATTGTTCCATAGTAACAGCGTCTTTTGGTTGAGAAGCGAACTTTACATTTGACAACACTTTCCCATGACAATCGATTTCATCACCATCTTGTAAAATACAGTTGTCCTTGATGTATTTCAGGTTTACAGCATCCCCATCTTCCTTTGGGTATCCAATGTCATTTATTATAAATTTATAAAAAGAAAATCCGCGTTGAGTCTTTTCCGGTATTATAGAATGTAAATATTCTTTATTAACTGAATCTTTATCATTTTTTGGATTTGCCACGTTGGTTATTCTATGATTTCCAGCATCATATGTCTGTCCATCTTTTAAATTATTACCCCATTGTAATTTTAAAGTATTTGAAAGTTCAGATGATAAATACTCTTTAGTAATTGCATCAGAACTGTCAGTTGGTTTACCAACATTAATTATTCTATGTGATTTAACATCGTAAGTATTCTTGTCTAATTTCAATGATGTTGAAGTAGCCTCTTTTACTGTCTTTAAATTCGCTCCATCAGTATCTTCTTCTGGGTCTTTAACAAATTTTAAACGTTTGTTACTCATATCATAGTCACCTTCAGGTGTTTGAGGCAATCCACTTCTTTTTCTGTTTTCTCCTCCTTGTACTCCTAGCCCGGAGTACCGTCCGAACTTGTCGACGCTCATGATTGAACTGATCCATTGTATGCTCACAGCTCTCTTATATATCCGTGATGATTTATACAACTATTCCACGATTTCGAAGTTCGTCAACTAAAGCCACCCATTCATTATTTAAACCTGTATGACCAGCTTCCATGGCTTCATGTAATAGTCTCATTCTATCAACCAATTTGTTTATATCATTATAGTAAATCACATTTGTATTATATAGGTTTTTCATTAAACCTTTACCAGATGTCGAAGTTTCTCCTTTTTTCTTTTTACCATATTCATCAATAAGTGATAAGTCCATAAGTGATAATGACTTCCTCTTAAGCGGTTTCTTTACAGCTGGTGCAGTTCGTAATGTTGGTAGTTTTTTTCAGGGGAAACAATCTTTTTATTACAACCGTATATTTAGTTGCACGTGTTCTATTTATCATTGAATCTTTGGAGTAATTCTTCTTATGAGCATTAGTATTTTGCAAAATTTCTTTAAAAGTATTTAAATCTTGAAGCGTATATCTTATAGGTATATTTTTGAAAATCAGTTCAAATAATCCTTTTGTTCCTTTATATTTATGCTCACCAATAACAATATCATCATCTTCAGTCAAATATACTTTTGAATCTCCTATTTTTAATTCATTTCCATCAATTCTCGCACCATATACATGTGACTTGTGTAATTTTGGGTTATCTTTTATTTCATGTAACATCTTCATGATATACTTTCTTCCAAGAGGTCCTTGTTGCAATATATCACTACTTAATTTTGTTAGATTTGGAATTGATTGTTCTGCTTCAGGTATATGTTGTTCTTGTTCTTCTTCTTTTTCAATATTTATTTCTGGTTCTTCTTGTCTTGTTTCTTCTTCTTTTTGAGAAACTTCACTATCACTTGTGTAAGAATCATCATCTTCTTCCTTTTTTAAACTTTTTACTTCAAATTTAGAAACAGGTAGCAAAACATCTCCTTCATAATGAGGTTTACCAATAGTTTCTGTTATCTGTTTTAAAGGTTCTGTAATAGGCTTAAATGTAGTCTCCAGAAATTCTTCTCTTTCATTCAAACCCATTCTTAATGCTCGATTTTTAAGTCTAATCGAGTCACTCAGTGATTTTATTTCTTTTAATAGTTTTTCCTGGTTCACCATGTTTACGCTGCGAAGACCAATCTATTACTAAACGTATCATCAATCGTTCAATGGATTAATACAAATTTATCCAACCCTATACGATATCTTCCATTTTTTATAGCTTCTTCTTTCATAATAACTAGAAATCCATATTTTTCAGCCCATGCTTTGCCACACATTTCTTTAAATTTATCAAATGACATGTCTGCATTTACATGATCATTATATATGTGCTTTAAATTTGTTTCATCCTGCTTGAAGATAATAAGTAGATTTGCATTATCTCTTATTAGTTGTTTTGGAATTTTAATGTAAGTTTGACCAATATAAATGCTATCAATATTGTAATGTCTCCCCATGGCAAAATAACTTCTAATAGTGTCATGATTTTCACAAGATATATCATCGAATATAAATATAGAAAATGGTTTAGCCTCGTTTGGCTCCATTATAGTTTCACTAGAATTAAACTTGTAGAAATTAATTTCAGGCACACTTGCGAGTACCTTATCCAATAATTGGTATTTGGGTTGTTGCAAAGATTTGGAAAAGATGTAAATGTTGTTGAAACGTAATCCTTTAGGATTTGTTATTAAGTTAAAAACCACATTCGTCTTTCCACAATTTGACGGTCCAGTTATTAAACATCTTATTGTGTTTGGCAGTAGTTCACCATGTTTTCCATGATTTAACTTGTCGTTGTCAACTGTTAATTCATCAATATTATTAATAAAAAATCGATCCTTTTGTTGCACAATCTCCATCTTGTGTAAAGGTTAAACACGTAATGACTTCACAAATTGCTACACCAAGTCTTTTGTAGGGATCCAAGAGTCTTCACTTTTATCAAATCCCAACCAACGTACTTTAACCTTATCCTTTTTTCTTTGTAAAATCTTTTCAACAAGATATACATCGCCGACTGATGATTTTAACAACTCATGACCGTAGAATCCACCTTCGAGTAATTCACCCTTGTTGTCCTTTAAGATGTAAGTTTCAGGTATTGTTGGTTGCACTTTATAGATTGTAAATACTTCATTAGTTCAGTTTGGCAGATACCTTTTACTAAATACTCCTTTGTACTTACTTATACGAACTTTATCATCAACTTTAAATGTTTTAGGCTGCATTTTTTCATGTTTAGGAGTAGTATTATTCCTAATACGTTTTAATACCATCTTAGCATTACCGCTATTTACTTGGTTAGGCTTCATACCAATGGTTCGATGATACTTGTTGTTATATTCTTTTATAAGTTGCGGTAAGATATCATACCAAACATATGATCCTCGTTTGGAAAATGTTTTATACATTGCTCCTTTTAATGTTCTATTGAATCTTTCTATTATTGAAGCTTTAACTTCAGAATTTGTTGAATAATGATTTATTTTATACTTCTTCATTAAAGCTGCAAAGTCTTTGTTAAAATACTCTTTCCCATCATCAGTTTGTAGATGTTTGATGTTGAATTTATTTCTTTGTATAGCCGTTTCCATAGCTTTTGTAACACTTTTACCAGTCTTGTCCTTTAGCGGTAAGGCATCAGCCACTTTAGTAAAACAGTCTATAATCGCTAAAATGTATTTGAATCCTTTATTCAACTTACCATGTGGTATCATTTCAATGAGATCGGCTTGGAAAAGATCATTCATTCCTTTTATAACTGTACTTCTTCTAGGAAATTTTCTTCTTGCTGGCTTATGAAGTTCATTTACAATTTTATTTTTTAAGTCTTCCATCTTCAGTTGCGTCTTCAACACCGCTTGTAAAGGTACTGATCTCTAGAATGGTTTATCCTCTTTTATATCGTTAGGATATATAGGTCAAGGCCATATTACGTTGGTGTAAAAAAGAGGGAACATGACATTGGGCTTGTCATGTCCCCTCTTCTTTACAGAAGGAAAAAGGAAGAAGGTAAAGGACGAAGAAAAGGTTTACTGGTCAATAGGGATTAGGGAATAGTGGCCGAATGGTAATGTGTTGATGTTGTTTTCAAGAATGTGGCGTTTATCATCCTTATAACTTAATGCCCACTTTGTTTGCTTTACACTATACAATATATGGTTGTAGCTTCTGATGGTGTTGAATGTTGCGGTTGTTTCCACATTTTCAAATAAACATCTCTTATAATGGTCAAACTGTACTTTCTTCTTTAGATATGACGTCTTGATGCCTTTGGCTCTCTTCACAACTTGATGTTCGTCCTTTTCACTGATGTACAGTTGCAATGAATACAGTTTAGACATTAAAGCGACAATTTCTTCCATTGGTACACCATTTGTTTCGTCTTTAAACTTGCCCAACACCTTTTTATTTCTATCGTAATCATAGTTGGGATGATCTTTAGGATAATCTGAAAAGTCAAAGTCAGTAGTGTATATAAAAGTACGTAGATCTTCATACATGTCTTCTGTTCTTATCCAATAAATGAAAGTATCTGTATCCATATATGCTATCCCGATGTTTTCTCTTCCATAAAACTTCACCATCTTGTTGTAATGAAAGTCATACATGTGGGTTTTAGAAATATCCAAGATAGACATTCCCACATATAGAGGACGATCCATTGTTATTGAGATTGTGTTCATGGTATCAGCTACAAGATTCTCGTTAATAATTATACTTGTTCCAAAGTTTGGTTTTTGTACTAATTTTTGCAATTTCGCCGGATTGCTAACTAATTTTACATCTTTATGCTTTCTTTTGTTTTCCAACGTTTTGCCAAATATTGAATTATTCATTAATTTGAAAAAGTCCTTTTGAAAAGCGGATGTTGCTGCAGTCCTTCTTCTTGTGTTGTTGTCTATGTACGGTTTTAACCAACAAGATTGATTAAATTGTATTGCTCTATTGATTCTTGTTATTTTTAATCCCAATTCTATTGCTTGCTGTATTGTCCAATAATGAGCTACATATCTTGACTTGTTGGTTAACGTCATCATTAACTTGGGCCATCTACCAGTTGGAGATATTTCCGTCTTGGCCAATAGTGGTAAATCGTAATGGTGGTCATGCAGTTGTTCAGGATATTCAAAGTCCACATCCAAAATGTAACCAATGTCTCCATCTTTGGGTATGTCCATTATATTGCCTATCGAATCTGGGTTCGCCCACTTAAAATTACCATATGGAAGAGGATTTGACATAGCCCATCCATATAGGTTATTTGCGTCAAAATAACCTAAGAATGTTGTTGGTTGTGACGCATCGAAGTTTGGGAGATATTTGTTGTTGGCTTTTACATGTCTAGTTACACTTTGTGTCAATCCTCCACGAACACCTGACTCTATCATCAAAACCATATCAATATCTGTAATAAGTTCAAGCCTACACTTTGTTTCTTTCAGCATAGCTTGCCATGCTAGTCCAGGTGATGTATAAGAATGAAGTGGGTCCAATCCATATGCTTCAAAACAGGTATCTCTAAATTCTTCCATTATATCACAAAGTAAAGTCACGTCTAATTTAACATAAAAGTCGGAATATTCTCCCAATGTTGTCATTCCTAGTTCATTCCATACTTTACAAGCGTGTTGATAGTCCTCTTCACTGATGTCCTCTTCATACAACTTACTCTTGAAGGCTTCTCTTGGCGGAAGTGATGTTTCTTCAAATTTTTCCAAACAATCGATGTAATCATAGGGAAAAACACCTTTGCGGAGAACCAAATCCAATTTATTTTTACTTACAATCTTCATTGTTTCTATTAAATTTTCTTTCTTTAAGTTTTCAGTAAGTTTACTTAAGCTAGATGGCATAAAACGGTAAGAGTCTAGAAAACGTAACTTCATATTTCCAATTGTTTTACTAAAACTAATAAACTTTTCAGTGGTTTCCGCTATCACATCAATTTTTCCATCATCTCGTCCCAATTCTGGTATAATAAAATGTGAATCATAACCACTTAGGTTATGCAAAATTACAGGTATAAAGTTGCGAATTTGATAGTTAATATTACATCTGTTACATGCGGCACCTCTATAATAACCTGTTAGATGGTCATGATCACGTACCTTGTGATTTTCCAAAGTATATTCATTTTTACATAAAGAACAATGGGTCGAATTTTCATACTGAATCTCTTCT
The DNA here is from genome assembly GCA_030545055.2 of Neoaliturus tenellus. Taxonomy (NCBI): domain Eukaryota; kingdom Metazoa; phylum Arthropoda; class Insecta; order Hemiptera; family Cicadellidae; genus Neoaliturus; species Neoaliturus tenellus. The sequence continues at coordinate 62,165 of JAQYXR010000700.1, forward strand.
TCTTCATCCATCGGTATCATTGGTACAATATCACTATACAATTTTTGTACATTTTCTGCTATCGAATATAAGTGGTCAAGGAAAATTTTAGAAGCATTTTCACCGCGATATATGACAGGTTTTGAAGTTAGATCATATTTATTTAAATGATCTTCTGACAGTGTAGATTTAATTAATAAACAAAAACTGTTTGGATCATGCATTTGGTACTTAACACTTTTCTTGGCTTCATCATCATTATTTTCAATAGGAACAAGTGTAGATTCAAAATCCGCATAAACAACAATGGGAATACGGTACTGATGAGATATCTTCTCAAATTTTAGCTCGGCCTTATCTGGTGATGGTAACATTATTTTTGCTTCATAGTTGTTGTTACATAGTTTTTTATGCTCTTGTAACCATTCTTTTCCATTTCTTCTTTCTTGTTGAAAATTGAAACATCGTTTGCAAATTATCTTCTTATGTCTAGTTTTACACAGTTGGTTATTAACAAGAGTTTCAAACTTTTTGATCCATACATAGTGTGAAACATCACCTCTTGTAAGTAATAGCAAGTCCCTATGATCCGGTAGTTCATTCTTTACCACACGCAATGGAAACACTTTATTTGAACTGTCCAGACCGAAAACATTAACAGATGTTCCAGGGTTTTGTTTTTCGAATTTTGGGATGTCCTTTAAAGCCACTGGGTAAGTCAATCCTTGGAAATTATATTTATATCTGTGTGTTTCATATTCTTGACTGGGTCTATCCGCATGGTGAGGTGGTACAAATTTTGCCGTCATTGCATATCTAAAACATTCCATATCTTCATTTTGAACATTTATGCACGATTTGGTGTCTGAAATTTTCTTTGGGAGCGGAATATAACTGCTACCCCTTAATCCGTAGCCGTGTTTATGAACTCTGATATCCATACCCTCAATACTAACCAAACTCCAACCAGATCCTCTTCCTTCATGTTCTTGAAGTTTTGTTAAAATTTCTTCCAAACAATCTTCAACTATTGAATTAATATCTGAACTTGCCATTATGGTCTGGTTTTTTGTCAGAAATCCTCTTGGTGACATTTCTCCTTCTACATTAGTAAACATAGCATTTAATAATATGGCAAATTTAATAAAGTTTAGTCTTCTCAATTCTTTTTCCAGTGTTCTACTTACAATTCTTCTTACTTCTTTAAAAAACTGCTCCAATTCCAATTTTTCATTTTGAATTTTGTGATGCATTACTACTCTACCCTCTAAAGCATATACTTTTAAACTCGGTATTTCATTAGATGGTCCTGCTAATGGTTCTTCATGTTCTTCTTGTTGTTCTTCTTAATGTTCTTCTTGCTGTTCTTCTTGTTCTTCTTCTTGCTGTTCTTCTTGTTGTTCTTCTTGTTGTTCTTCTCCATAT
>JAQYXR010000701.1:0-63567 GCA_030545055.2 Neoaliturus tenellus
ATTCATACTTTTCTGTCTTTGGACAGAATAAGTAACTAAACTGTGGTCTGATCGAGCTTGCAAGAAAAAATATTGGGAAAAAATTATAATTGACTTGAATGGCACTAATAAATTTTTTTTATTAATTTATTAAAATACATAGGCAAATCTTCACGATAAAACTATTTATTGACTTTCAACTAAACTTTCAACCTTGTATGGTAACTTACACAATGACAAAGTTGGTTTTAATCAAAATCAGAAGTTCAGTTAAATATTTAAGTAGTGGGAAAAAGCCACTCCTGGCACAGATCAGCTGCCCGCCGAGCAGCTGCCGGGGCAGCTGGTGCCAGCTGCCATGTCATATAGCTTCCGGTGGGGGCAGAGGGTATATATCAGATGCTGGAGTGATATGTTATGCCATATAGGTTGGGGTGGAGATGGCGATAGTGTTGGTGTTAGGGTGAAGTAAATTTGCGCATAAATTAAAAGTTAGTTCAAAATTGAAATTCGTCGGTGTTAACGAAACTCTAACAGTTGAACAAAAATTAAGAGTTAGTTGAAAATTGAAATTCAAACTTATAACTGGGATGTGGAAAATATGTCAAGGTCATCCAGAGTAAGTTTTTAAAAATTCTATCCAACTATCACCAGAAATAGTTTTAAGTTGAAGTAGTTGGTGATAGTGGGATAATTGATTCGTGCCATGGGAGAGGTGTTTATCGTTTGAAAGTTGGCGATCGAATGAGAAGCGCCGCCTAGGGAGAGGGCTTATAAAATAGCAACCTTCCCCACCACCCCTTCCCCCACTCCTTTAGACCAATAACCGGTCGCCGACTCTATGTGGCGAAACTGAACCAGACATGGCGGCCGCCATGGATAATTCTAACTTCAAACCTTAGCTCAGCTGAACAGAATAGAGAAGGATGAAGTAGGAATTGTGGTTAGAGCACTTATATAAGGAATAGTGGGGGTAAAATAAAAAAACTTGTTGAACACAGTCGATAGGTGTAACAAGTTCAAAATTGTTGAAGTGTAACATATAACGCAAAATGTCATGAATAATACTATCATCAACATTAACCCGCGAGGTTGTTGAAGAGTATAATGGGTTAAAACTGTACCGCTTTCTTACTTTACTTAAATTAGTTTTAGACTTTGAAAGTGAAAGTTTAGAATTATTTTGTAATATGTGTTGTGTTCGCAACAGTTTCAATTTTAAACTTTGCGCAACCATTACAGGAGGTGTGTTATAAGTTGAAGTCAAAAGAAGACTGAGAAATAAAATATGTTATAAAGAGATAAATGAAACAGAATGTCATGTACTAACAAAATAGAGTTATAGGTTAGAATTAACTAAACATTATGTAGTAATGAAACACTATGTGGTAAGGTTAGAAGTAAATGAACGTAAATAATGTAGTAGCTATAAGGATGCAATCAACATGAAAGCCAGTAAGTTAATGGTCGCGGCGCAAATGAGCAGTCTAGTTTTATAGCCCAGCAGCGGCCCACTTCCCCGGGCAGATGCCCGAGCCAACTACCTGGTTTTTATAGCTTTAGCAATTACTCCGGGCAGCTGCCGCTGATGACCGACTTTCACCTGAGTAGTAAGAGTAGTAGGGGGTTTTGGGGCAATGACCGGAAAGGTCAATGACCCCCCCCCGAAAAAATGGAGCACCCCCTCCCCCCCCTCCCCCCCTCCCCCCCCCCCCGAAAAAATGGAGCTCCCCCCCTTCCCCCACTCCTTCCCCCACTCCTCTGGGTCAATGGCCGGTCACCACCTTTCCCTACTCCTTCTAGGCCAATGACCGGTCACCACCGGTTGCTGACTCTATGTGGTGAAACCAGACTAAACATGGCAGCTGCCATGGATAATTCTAACCTCAAACCTGCTGTGCATGCAACGAGTTCTCCGGATCGGAATCAGTCTATGCTATGCGCATGCGCCTAGTCCTGTATTACTCACTTTAGCGCTACTGCACATGGATAATTCTAACCTCAAACCTTGATTTTGTGTTGTTGCGCATGCGCCGCTCCCCACTCCTTTGCCTTCCTTTTACACTGCTGCGAACTGGACTGGATTGAACACTGTACTGGAGTGAAACAACTTCCCCCACTACTCGAGAATCCGAGGAGCAATACGAGCCTGATCTTAGCGTCAGTCGTCAACAAACTTTCATAGCGAAAGGTTGTTGGCGACTCAGCAAGAGGTTTCAAATATATAGTAGGCCTATATATATTTGAACTTCTTCTACTACGTTGCGTTTTTTAATGCAATGTGGTATGTGTGTGTGTGTGTTTAGTTTTAAGTTGTATTTAATTTAAGAAATAATTTGCGCATTGCGATGTTAGTTATAAGTTGGGTTTAGCATTAAGGTGTATTAATTTTAAGAGGTGTTTAGCATTAAGGTGTATTAATTTTAAGAGGTGTTTAGCATTAAGGTGTATTAATTTTAAGAATAATGATGGTATTTGGTTGTGTTGAATTATTTGGTTTTTTAATAATGATGTGTTGTTAGTTTTAAGTGTTGGTACTACTAATTAATGTTGTTTTGCCTTACAGCTAGATGTTAGGGGGTAGATTAATTGTAAATTCAGAAGTTCCATTGAACTTCACTTAGAAGGGGTGGGACATCCGCAAATTGTAGGTAAGCGGACTAGGTTTTTGCATTTTGTTTAGGAATATAATGGGTGGGATTAGCTTGGGTGGGTGTTAGAGTTGCGTTTCTGCATTAGCTGTTCCAGTTTCCCTTGGAATTCACGGTTACGGTAGACCCGGACCGGACCGTTACGGTAGACCCGGACGGTCCAAACAAAATTGCGTCGATGTCCCTTGCAGAACGTAACTAGTGGGTTGGGAGTGGGAACCGTTAGGCAAACAGGGTGGTGGGAACAGTATTACTGTTCCCATCACCTTGGTTCATTATAAATCTTGAATGACCTTGACCCACTTTCGGAAAGGTCAATGACCCCCCCCTCCCCCTTCCCCCCCCCGAAAAAATGGAGCCCCTCCCTCCCCCCCTCCTTTCCCCCACTCCTACCCCCACTCCTTCCCCCACTACTCCGGGTGAATGACCGGTCATGACCTGAAAAATTAAAATGGCTATAACTTGATAACGGATTGACGGATTTGGACAAGCGATACATCATTGAAAAGGTCTATGTAAGACAAACATTTTGGTAAAAGAAGAATTTGGTATCTTATTTTAGTCAAAAGTTATGCGAATTATTCAAAATAAATACCTTCTCTTTCCCCTTTTCTCCCACCTCCCAGGTCAATAATCAGTCTCGGCCAGCTGCTACCCCTCTCATTTGCATATTGTTATAAAAGACGCACCGACTGCGGCTAACATTTCATTCTGATTCCAGACGTTACGCTGGGAACTTGGAGCCACAACCATGTCATCTCTGCCAACTACAACTTCTACTTCAACTTCTACTTCTACTTCAACTTCTACTACGGCTGTTACTGCACCTAAGAAAACTCTTCGTCTGAAAAATCCTCCTGACTGGTACAAGAAGCAACTTGGATCCCAACCTTCAACTTCTGGCACTATTCTTCCGCCTACCAAGACGTCTAAACTTCGAAGCATTTTTTCACCGCCTTCGCCTTCTACTTCGCTTTCAAACGACTCTACACCGCCATCAACCATCATGCCGCCTCCACAGAAGCCAGCTCCTCGTCCTAATACCCCTTCATTTGAAACTTTGCTTCATCATCTTAGTACACCTGTCATTCCACTGTCACCATTGCCTCCTACCCCACCACTTACAATGCTTGAAGACCACACCTATTATAAAACTAAATCCACTAAGCCTACTCCCAAACCTGCTCCTAAGCCTGCTCCTTCAGAGCAATTTCAATTATTACAAGAAGAGCGTCGTAGGGCATTTAGCCGTCCCACTACTTGCCCTGAAGTGCTTACCAGGGGAATTAAGAAAGGATCAGCTTGTGGGAGGAAATGTGTTAAAAACGAAAGTTTTTGCCGTGTACATGTCGTGAAACATCTTTCTGGACCACAACTGACAGAAACCCCCACCGTTGAAGACGATCCTGAAATAATATCCGTCAGAGGAGAGAGGCTTAAGAAAGGTTTGAAATATTTTTTTCTAAGTGTTGTTGACCACCAACACATTTTGGCAAAATGTAACGGCTTAAAATATAAAATTAGAGTTTGTGAGAATTTGTGTAAAGAGAAGAGATTTAACAATTTAGATTCTCAAGACTTTCTCCTCAGGGATAAAAAGGATCGTATTACAAGGTGGGGGCGTAAACAGTAAATTCACTTAGATTTTTCCAAATTGTTGCTTAAAAAAATAATGGGGGAGAAACACAATGCGTTATAGCGTTGTGTTTCTCCCCCATTATTTTTTAACACTCTAAGTCTCGTGACCTACTAACCTACTTCCATCCAAGTAGTAAGAAAAGTACTTCCCCCCACTCCTTTGGGTCGATGACTGGTCACGGTCAGCTCCTACCCCTCATTTGCATACTATTATAAAAGCGGAGCGAGCGTTGGTCACCCCTTCATTTTTCTTCTACACGCCGCTCTTGTCGTTTCGTCTCTGCTGTTTACAATATTTCTTGCTTCAAAATGCCTCCTCATCTGAATGAAAATTTCAATTTTTCCGAAATTTCTGATGTTTTTGAACAATCTGAAGACACTTTAAGTAACGACAGTGAAAGTGAAGATGATGAGAACGATGATGATTATACTGTTGAACTTAGTGAAGAACGTAAAGTCATAGCAATTGATCCACAATTTCCATTTGATACAATAGAAAAGTTTATGGCTGAAGCTAATAAATGGTTGGACTCAGGATGTTATGTACGAATTGACTCTTTTATATTGTATGGTGATAGTCATTTTTTCCTTGTCACACCAAATGACAGAGACCGCATGTGGCAGTGGGCACAATCTATGATGGAGTGCTACAAACAAGGTGTAGATACTGGCGGCTATTTTCTTGCACAACTAGTGTAATAACAAAATTACCCTTCCCCCACCCTACACCCTATCCCTTTCAAATCCTATAAAGAAGGGGGAAAGGAGTGGGGATTATAAAATGGTGGGGGAATGTGTATAAATGCAGGTTGTTTGAAGAGACTTTTATTATTGTGGCTTTAGCAGAAACAACATGGAGTTTAAATCTTCAGCAAAAATAAGGAACAACATAATAAAGAGAGAAATTCGCAAGAAAGAAAAGATCGAACTTATAAAATTACAACTTATAATACCTTCTATTGAAATTGGATGTAGCAAAATAAAGACTTTGGTGAAAACTAACGAATATTTGTTACAATTGCTAAAAACAATCGAAGAATTGAAAAGCAAGAATGGACATTCTACATAGTAATATTTGAACATTTTAATATAAATAAGTAAACCAAAAAAAAATAGATGTAAAATAGAGAGCGAGGAATAGATCACTTTGTGGTAATGGACTAACATGCCACTTAGTGCTCTATTCCTCATTCTCGCGTTAAATTGGATTACCTTGACCTATTTGTTAGACTGTTAGAATTTGGTTAACACTGTTGAATTTCAGTTTTGAACTAACGTTTATTTTTGTTGAACTGTTAGTTTTTTTAACACTGTCGAATTTTAGTTTTGAACTAACTTTTAATTTATGCGAATTTTTAGTTCAACTCTAGTTAATTTATGCGCAAATTTAGTTGAACCAAGTGCCTGTGCTCTAGCCATTTCCACCCTAACATTTGTTCTTTCAACATTTGTCCCATAACATCTGTCCTAACAGATGTTTGGAGGGCAGGTGTTTGGTTTTAAAAGTAACTAAAATTAGTTGGGTGGGGGAAAGTTAGTTAAAGCTTGAATATAAAGAAGTATATACTAAAACTCCAATGGGAATAAAGAACACGAATAAACAATTAGTTTGTAGAAGGTTAATATTTTTATTCAAAACGTTTGATTTCCTTGGATAGTGAAGAAGATGAAATAGTGGTGGGGGAACCGTTATAAAAGGAGGAACGCAAGAGCCCATTTCATTTCTTGGCGAAATTTTGAAGAGTAAACATCTCAACATGTATCGTTGCGATAAATGTTCGGAATCGTTTCACGATGAAATTCTATTAGACTGTCATAAAGAACTAATTCACAACAACCCAGAAGAAAAACAAGAACAACAAGAACAAGAACAAGAACAAGAACAAGAACAAGAACAACAAGAAGAACAAGAAGAACAAGATGAACAAGATGAAATAACAGCAACATCTTCAACTACTTTACCGAATCTACAAGTATTTGCATTACCCGGTAAAGTAGTAATGCATCATAAGATTCAAAATGAAAACTTAAAGCTAGAAGAATTTATTAGAGAAGCAAAACCAATCGTAAGTAAAACTTTAAAAGAAGAATTGAAAAGATTAAACTTTCTTAAATTTGGTTTACTACTAGAAGCTATGTTTATAAATGTACAAGAAGAATTATCACCAAGAGGATTCATAACAAAAAACCAAACTATCATGGAAAGTTCAGACATTGATTCAATAGTTGAGAACTGTATAGAAGAAATATTAACCAAAATTCAGGAACACGAAGGAAGAGGATCTGGATGGAGTCTTACAAGTATTGAAGGATTAGATATAAGGGTTCACAAACATGGATATGGACTAATGGGATCTAGTTACATTCCTCTGCCAAAAAGAATTGAAGATACAAAATCTTGTATTAATGTTAAGAATGAAGATAACGAATGTTTTCGCTATGCGATGACATCAAAATTTGTATTACGAAATGCACATAGACCCAACCAAGAATATGAAAATGAAAGACACAGGTACAATTTTCAAGGAATAACATACCCTGTTTCTGTAAAAGATATATCAAGATTTGAGAAGAAAAATTCTGGCACGTCTATTAATGTTTTTGCATTAGATAGTTCAAACAAAGTGTATCATGTACGTGTGGCAAAAGAAGAGCTACCAGATCATACGGATCTACTATTACTAACAAGAGGTGATGTGTCTCACTATGTGTACATAAAAAAATTCGACTCTCTTGTTAACAAGCAACTTTCTAAAGATCGACACAGAAAGTTAATTTGCAAGAGATGTTTTAATTTTAAACGAGATGGAGTACATGGAAGAGAATGGCTACAAGAGCACAAAAGGTTATGTAACAATAATTATGAAGCAAAGATTAATTTACCTTCGGAAAGCAAAGCATTTGTTACATTTCAAAAGGTTCATCATCAATACCGTATCCCTCTAGTTGTGTATGCAGACTTTGAATCAACACTTATTCCTGTTGAAGATGAAAATTGTGAAGCTCGAAAAAGTGTCAAGTATCAAATGCACAAACCAAACAGTTTTTGTTTAATGGTCAAATCAACATTATCAGAAGAACATTTAAACAGATATGGATTAACTTTAGAACCTTTAGTATATCGTGGTGAAAATGCGGAAAAAATATTTCTTGATCACTTATATTCAATAGCTGGAAATATGCAAAGATTATATACAAATATTGTACCAATGAAACCGATGGACGAAGAAGAAGAAATTCAACATGAAAATGCAACTCGCTGTTTCTTGTGCAAAAATGATTTTACTATTGAGAATTATAAAGTTAAAGATCATGACCACCTCACAGGTTATTATAGGGGTGCTGCTTGTAATAAATGCAACTTGAGCTATCGTTTACCACTATTTATTCCTGTGGTTCTGCATAACCTCAGCGGGTATGATGCTCATTTTATAATACCTGAATTAGGAAGAGACAATGGTTCAATAGATGTGTTGGCTGAAACTTCAGAAAAATTCATAAGTTTTTCCAAAACAGTTGGAAATGTCAAACTAAGATTCTTGGATTCCTACCGATTTATGCCGTCGAGTTTGTCCAAACTTTCTGAAAATTTAAGGAAACAAGATTTTGTCGAAACAAAGAAGATTGTAAATAGCGACAAACTGGATCTGGTACTTCGGAAAGGTGTTTTCCCATATGATTACATAGACAGTTTAGAAAAATTTAATGAAACATCACTTCCAGCAAAAGAAGAATTCAAAAGTAAACTTTACGACATGGATATATCTTAAGAGGACTATGATCATGCATGTAGAGTATGGAACGAATTAGGATTTAGAACATTGGGAGAATATTCAGATTTTTATGTTAAATTAGATGTAACTTTACTATGTGATATAATGGAAGAATTTAGAAATACATGTTTTGCAGCATATGAATTGGACCCTCTTCATTCATACACTTCACCTGGACTAGCATGGCAAGCCATGTTGAAAGAAACAAATTGTAAATTACAACTTCTTACTGATATAGATATGGTTTTAATGTTAGAATCAGGAGTTCGAGGGGGATTGACGCAAAGTGTAACCAGACATGTTAAGGCGAATAACAAGTATCTGCCCGATTATGATGCATCAAAACCAACAACATTCCTGGGTTATTTCGATGCAAATAACTTATACGGATGGGCAATGTCAAATCCCCTTCCATATGATAATTTCAAATGGATAGATCCAGAATCGATTGGAAACATAATGGATATACCGAAGCATGGTGAAACTGGTTACATTTTTGACGTCGATTTTGAATATCCTGAACATCTTCACGATCATCATTATGATTTACCACTTCTTCCAAAGACTGAAATCTCCCCTACTGGAAGATGGCCAAAATTATTGATGACTTTAACCGACAAGTCTCGGTATGTCGGACACTACTGGATGATACAACAGGCTTTAGACTTAGGATTGAGAATTACAAAACTTAATCGAGTACTACAATTTTCTCAATCTTGATGGTTAAAACCGTACATCGACAACAACACAAGAAGAAGAGCTGCCGCTACATCAAGTTTTCAAAAAGATTTTTTTAAACTAATGAACAATTCAATATTTGGCAAGACTTTGGAAAACAAAAGGAAACATAAGGATATCAAATTGGTAACTGATCCAGTAAAATTACAGAAATTGGTGCAACAACCAAACTTTGGTTCATCTGTAATTATTAATGAAAATCTAGTCGTTATTTCCATGAACAAGAAGTCAGTTGAAATGGATCGTCCTTTGTATCTTGGAGTGTCAATCTTGGATATTTCAAAAACACATATGTACGAGTTTCATTATAAGAAGATGGTTAACTATTATGGAAGAGAGAACATTGGTATTGCATATATGGATACGGATGCACTAATTTACTGGATTAAAACAAATGACATGTATGAAGATCTACGCACCTTTATATATAAAGATGATTTCGACTTTTCCGATTATCCTAAGGATCATCCAAATTACGACTATGACAGAAACAAGAAAGTATTAGGAAAATTTAAAGATGAAACAAATGGTGTGCCGATGATGGAAATTGTAGCATTAATGTCCAAACTGTATTCGTTTCAACTGTACATAAATGAGAGGAACGAACATCGAGTCACGAAGAAGGCCAAAGGAATAAAAACTTCTTTTCTGAAGAAGAACGTACAGTTTGAACATAATAAAAGATGTTTGTTTGAAAATGTTGAAACAACTGCAACGTTCAACACTATTAGAAGTTATAATCATCAACTTTTTAGTGTCAAACAAACAAAGTGGGCATTAAGCTACAAAGATGACAAGCGCCATATTTTAGAAGATAAAATTAATACTTTACCATTCGGCCACTACTCCCTGAACCCTATCGACCAGTAAACCTATTCTTCGTCCTCTCCTTCTTCCTTTTTTCCTTTCCGTAAAGAAGAGGGGACATGGCAAGCCCAATGCCATGTTCCCTCTTTTTTACACTAATATGAAATGGCCTTGACCTATATTCAAACTATATAAATGAGATTAAACTATTCTATGCATCAGTATTTTTACAAGCGGTGTACAAGCAACATCTGAAGATGGAAAGTGTGAAGGACAAGATTGTAAATGAACTACATAAACCAGCAAGAAGAAGATTTCCAAGAAGAAGTACAATCATTAAAGGAATGAATGATCTTTATCAAGCTGATCTCATTGAAATGATACCGCACAGTAAATTAAACAAAGGATTTAAATATATTTTAACAATTATAGACTGTTTTACTAAAATAGCTGACGCTTTACCATTGAAGGATAAGACTGGTAAAAGTGTTACAAAAGCTATGGAAACCACAATACAAAGAAATAAATTTAAAATTAAACATCTACAGACCGATGATGGAAAAGAATATTTTAATAAAGACTTTAGAGCTTTGATGAAGAAATATCAAATAAATCATTATTCTACAAATTCTGAAGTTAAAGCTTCAATAATTGAAAAATTCAATAGAACATTGAAAGGTGCGATGTATAAACAATTTTCAAAACGAGGATCATACGTGTGGTATGACATATTACCACAACTTATAAAACAGTATAACAACAAATATCATCGTACCATTGGAATGAAACCTATCCAGGTAAACAGTGCTAATGCGAAAATTGTATTACAACGCATTAAAAATAATACAACACCGAAATTGGAAAAATTGCAACCAAAGAAGTTCAAGGTCAACGATAAAGTTCGTATAAGCAAATACAAAGGTGTATTTAGTAAAAGATATCTACCAAATTGGACTAATGAAGTATTTACAATTTATAAAGTGCAACCAACTATACCTGAAACCTATTTATTAAAGGATAACAAGGGTGAATTACTTCAAGGTGGATTCTACGGACACGAATTGTTGAAATCAACAGTTGGTGATGTATATCTTGTCGAGAAGATTTTACAAAGGAAAAAGGATATGGTTTAAGTCCGGTGGTTAGGGTTTGATAAAAGTGAAGACTCTTGGATTCCTTCAAAAGACTTAGTATAGTTGTTTAATAGCTCATTGTGTGTTTAACCTTTATACAAGATGGAGATTTACAACAAAAAGACCGATTTAATATCAATAACATTGATGAATTGACAGTTGACAATGATAAGTTAAATCATGGAAAACATGGTGAATTACTACCAAATACGATAAGATGTCTAATAACTGGTCCTTCAAATTGTGGAAAAACTAATGTTGTTTTTAACCTTATAACTAATCCTAAAGGATTGCGTTTTAATAATATATACATTTTTTCAAAATCATTGCAACAACCAAAATATCAATTATTGGATAAAGTACTTGCAAGTGTACCTGAAGTGAATTTTTACAAGTTTAATGCCAGTGAAACAATTATGCAACCAAATGAAGCATAACCATTTTCTATTTTTATATTTGACGATGTTTCTTGTGAAAATCATGACACAATAAGGAATTATTTTGCTATGGGAAGACATCATAATATCGATAGCATTTACATTGGTCAAACATACAGTAAAATTCCAAAACAACTTATAAGAGACAATGCAAATATGTTGATCATCTTCAAGCAAGATGAAACAAATTTAAAGCATATATATAATGATCATGTAAATGCGGATATGTCATTTGAAAAATTTAAAGAGATGTGTGGCAAAGTATGGAATGAGAAATATAGCTTTCTCGTTATTAGGAAGGAAGAAGATATTAAAAATGGTAGATATCGTATAGGGTTGGATAAATTTGTATTTATGCGTTGAACTACCGATGCTACATCTAGTTACACGTTGAACTTCACAGTGTAAACATGGTGAATCAAGAAAAACTATTGAAAGAAATAAAATCACTCAGTGATTCTATTAGGATGAAGAATCGTGCATTGAGGATGGGTTTAAGTGAAAGAGAAGAATTTCTAGAGACTACATTTAAACCTATTACGGAACCTTTAAAACAGATATCAGAAACTATTGGTAAACCTCGTTATGAAGGAGATGTTTTACTACCAGTTTCTAAACAAGAAGTACAAGCATTAAAAAAAGAAGATGATGATGATTCATATACAAGTGCTAGTGAGCAAGAAGAAACAAAAGAAGAAGAAGAACCAATTGTTGAAAAGGAAGAAGAACAGTCAATACCTGAAGCTGAACAATCTATTCCAAATTTAACTCAATTGAGTAGCGATATATTACAACATGGACCTCTTGGAAGAAAATATATAATGAAAATGCTACATGACATGAAATCAAACCCGAATTTGAGTAGATCACACGTATACGGAGCAAGAATTGATGGGAATGAATTGAAGATTGGCGATTCAAAGCTTGAAATAACACAAGACGATTACATCATTATTGGTGAGCATAGATATAAAGGAACAAAAGGATTATATGAATTAATTTTTAAAAACATACCACTAAGATATTCATCCAAAGATTTAAGTGTTTTTAAGGAGATTCTACAAAATACTAACGCTCATAAAAGAAACTACTTAAAGGATGGAATGATTAATCGTTCACGTGCAACAAAATATAACATCGTTATAAAAAAGTTGTTTCCTCCACGAAAATTGCCAACATTACGTACTGCACCAGCGGTAAGACAACCACTGAAAAGAAAATCTTTATCACTTATGGATTTATCACTTCTTGAACAACATGGTAAAAAGAGTAAAGGAGATACTTCAACATCTGGTAAAGGATTGATGAAAAATCTATACAATACAAATGTGATTTACTACAATGACATCAATAAATTGGTTGATAGAATGAGACTATTGCATGAAGCCATGGAAGCTGGTCATACAGGTTTAAATAATGAATGGGTAGCTCTGATTGATGAACTCAGGAATCGCGGCATAATTGTATAATTGTCCGCGGATATATAAGAGTTGCAGGTGTATAATGTGTCAGTTCTAACATGAGCGTCGACAAGTTCGGACGCTACTCCGCGTTAGGAGTGCAAGTTGGAGAAAACAGAAAAAGAAGTGGATTACCGCAAACACCCGAAGGTGACTATAACATAAATAATAAACGTTTAAAGTTTGTTAAAGATCCAGAAGAAGATGGAGATGCAACAAATTTAAAGACAGTAAAGGAGGAAACATCTACAAGTTTAAAACTCGACAACAACCAACTGTATGATGCAAAATCTCACAGGGTTATTAATGTTGCAAAACCAGTCAACAATGGAGATGTTGTTAATAAAGGCTATTTGCTATCTGCGATGGATTACGCTTTACTGTTGCAAAAGACTAAAAGTGGAAAAATGTACAATGCTTTAAATTATAAAATAACTAATGTGGCAGATCCTACCGATGATACAGATACAATCAATAAGCGTTATTTGCACTCTGTAATACCGGAAAAGAAAAAGGATGGATTTTCCTTTTATAAATATACTATAAACGATATTGGATATCCTAAAGAAGAAAGTGATGGTGTTAATATAAAATATATTAAAGATAATTGTATTTTATATAATGGTGCTGTTATTGATTGTCATGGAAAAGTGCTGTCCAATCTGAAAGATGGTTCAACTCCATCGGATGCTGCTACCGTGAGACAAATGAATGAAAGCTTGAAGAAAGGAGCATCTGCTTTTGTTAAACAAAATCAGGTGGTGTCAAAGAAAGGTGATGAGTTTATGCAAGGAAGTGAAAAGTTTACCTTACTACAACTACAAAATGACAAGTGGGATGGAAAAAATAAAAGATTGTCAAATATAAGTTTATGCACGGAAGAACATGATGCTGTTATTTTAACACAAGTACCACAACTATCAGCTTAAAAATTTTAAAACTTAAATTTTATATGTAAAGGTAAACGATTAACCCAAGTTAAATCTGGTAAAGATGATCAGGATTGTGTTGTTGTAAAACAAACTATAGTTTTAGATAAAATAAATAACGTATATGATGGAAAAAATAAAAGAATATCTAACATATCAGCAGGAATAGCTCCGAATGATGTTGCTACTATTAATTAAGTTATAGCAACCTCTAAAAACGATCCATCTGTGTATACATGTAATGGTAAACGTATCACAAATCTTGATAATCCTACACATGACAAAGATGCTACTAATATAGAGTATGTAATGAATCTTGTAGGTAATGTAGTTATTGATATGCATAATCATTTAATTAAAACATCGATGAAACACAATAAAATCGAAGATTCTCAGAGAAACCAATGGATTAAAGATGAAATCATTGATAGATACTAGTAAAACTTATGAATATTTAAGTATGGAATATACAAAAAAGGATTCATTATCATAAAGTATTTCATAGAGTAAAGACGTTGGTTACATAAAACAGCATAATGAAGACCGTATCGCTCAGTCGTCGTCAAGACAGCGGCAAGAGAGGACGTGGTTTAACATCAGCTGCATTATCCCTGCTCAGACGGATTCCAATTGGTGCTGTTGTGAATCGAGCGATAGACGCTTTACCATACGAATTACATCTGCCCGGAGGTTATCAATATTGTGGACCTGGAACTAAGTTGGCAAAACGTTTAGCAAGAGGAGATCCTGGAATTGATAAATTAGATCAAGCTTGCAAAGAACACGATATAGCATATTCAAAGTATAAAGATTCAACAAATAGATCAATAGCAGATAAAATTCTAGCGGAAAAAGCTTGGCAAAGAGTAAAATCAAGTGACGCAAGTATTGCAGAAAAAGCATCGGCTTGGGCAGTAACTACAGCCATGAAGACGAAAGCAAAGTTAGGTGGTGGAAAACGTCGCAGAGGAAGACCTGCAAAGAGAGGCACTCCCAAAAGAGGTGGAAACATTAAAAAAGGACGTCGTAGAACTCATAAAGCAAGTGTAAAGAAGACTTCTGTTTGGCAAATGGTAAAAAACGGAGCAGGTTTATACCTAAGACCATACCGTGTGTACTAAATAAGAAGAATCAATTGATAATTCCAAATAAAGCCTTAACAAATCATCAGTTAAATGATTATGTAAAATGTTTGAAGATACCATTCTTTCGAGGAGTTTTTATGAAAGATGCATTACCAACTAAAATATGGAAAAATGAAACTGGAATAGTAAATTTGGATTCCACCTATGGTCCAGGCACTCATTGGGTATGCTATAAAAAGCTCGTAAAAAACCGTTTACTACTTTGACAGTTTTGGCAATCTACCACCGCCAAAAGAACTTCAACATTATTTTCGAAACTCCAAAAACATTTTTCACAATTACAAAAGAGAACAACCTAACAATACTGAAATATGTGGGCATTTATGTTTGGAGTTTCTAGCGAAAAGTGTCAGTCAGCTTTAAGATGTCATCGTATACAGTGTCATTGAGTGGAAATTCATCCACATTGAAAAGTACGCTGTTCCCAGCATTGGGTCTATCCAAGGAACGATTATGGGAAGCGGCATTACTTGATTTGACTACCTACAACTCAATTCCCAATGTTACGGAAGGGAAGAACAATTTACTACATTATTATGAAACTAAGGATGCTGCAGGAAAATACTCAGAATTGAAAATAATTACATTTCCTACTGGAGCTTATGAAATTGATGATATAAACCAATTATTACAGAAACAACTCGGAGAAGACAATATCACCGTTAAAGGAAACAATAATACTTTAAAAGCAGAAATAACTTCAAAATATTATATTGATGTCAGCTTGGAACAGTCGATTGGCAGTTTACTTGGATTTACAGATACAAAAAAGAAAATCTTAACTCCTGGAACTACTCATTCAGGTGATTCAACTGTAACAATATTGAAAGTAAATAGTATCGATGTCACGTGCAACATTATACACGGATCGTATAGAGATGGAGTTAATCAACATATTTTACATACATTTTATCCAACAGTGGCTCCCGGTTTTAAAATTGTTGAGAAGCCACAAAACTTGATATACCTACCGTTAAACACCAGTTTCATTTCAGACATCGTACTGAACATATTGGATCAAGACGGTCATAGTGTTGACTTTAGAGGAGAAACAATTACTATACGGATACACATCAGAGCAGCAACATAAAAGTCAACATGGGATTATCATTTAAACCGCAACGGAAGAGTCGGGAGCTCAGTAGCTCCTCGACATTGGAAGAGTTAACATCGGACAACATTCGTTTTCTACAGAAGATTGGATTGAAACTTAACAGCGATGGATATCCTGGATATATCTCAAGGACCAACGTTCGACGAAACACTATGGGAGAAGGAATATCACACGCACAACCCTTACACTTCATCAAAATTAAACAATAACGATGAAATAAGGATCCCCATTCAACAACAAGATATTTACACTTTACCGTGTGAAAGTTACTTGTACATCGAAGGACGGGTATTAAAATTGGATGGAAAAACTGCTTCAACAGTTCCTTTTATAAATAACCCGATGGCATATCTTTTTGATGAAATAAGATATGAAATATCAGGGGTGACGGTTGATTCAACAAAAAAGGTTGGTTTAACAACGACATTGAAAGGATTAACATCATTAACACCGCATGAGAAGAATTCAATAGTCACCGCCGGATGGGTTGCCCCCGATAAAGACACTATAACACCAGCTTCCAACGGTCACTTTGATTTTCATGTACCTTTACGATTGCTTTTGGGATTCGCTGAAGATTACAAACGGGTAATAATAAATGTCAAACAAGAATTAGTATTACTCAGATCTTCAACTAATAAGGACTTGATACTTGCAGACCCTGCAACTACGGAAGATAAACTGGAATGGCAACTACAGTTGGATAAAGTTGTTTGGAGAGTACCTCATGTAAGATTGGCTGATGAACATAGAATCCTATTATTGAGAAAGTTGAAATCTGACCGTGATATTGTGATGCCATTCCGAAGTTGGGAATTTCATGAATACCCTACACTACCTCAGACAGAACGACAAACATGGACCGTCAAGACATCAACTTACTTGGAACGAGCAAGGTACATAATACTCGGTTTTCAAACTAAGCGAAAAGATGTTATCACTGCAAATGCTGGTCAATTTGATCACTGTAAAATAAAGAATTGTAAAGTTTTCCTAAACTCTCAATTCTTTCCCTATGACAATTTGAATGTCATGTTCAGCAAAAAACGTTTTTCTATTTTATACGATATGTATGCAAGATTTCAATCGTCATATTATGGAAAAACTAATACACCACTATTATCACCTGACCAGTATTATTCCAAGGCTCCAATAATTGTAATCGATTGTTCAAAACAAAATGAATCGGTAAAATCATCAAGTGTGGATATAAAAATTGAAATGGAATTTGAAGAACCAGTAGCGGATGGAACTTCGGCATACTGTCTAATTCTACATGATAAAATAGTTACTTACACACCGCTGACCGGAATTGTGAAGAATGTACTTTAAGAAGAATTGTACAACGACTGCAAATTTTTGAGGTTAGAATTATCTGCTTCAATTTTTGAGGTTAGAATTTCATTTGTGAAAGACAAGTTAAAAACAAACAATTATGTAATTGTATAAATTTCAAGGATTTTACGAAAAATATAAAAGTGAGAAAATAATTAGTGGTAACTTCATTCTATCTTCAACCGTCGTATGGGAAACATCATTCGCAAGATGAATTCTACTAACGGAGAAGAAAATACACCTCTAATGGATGATAATAGTTCAGATATAGAAAAACAAGTTGAACGAGAAATGGACGAGTTCCTAAAGTTTAACAAACATAAGAAGAGAGAAGAAGAAGAAGCTGAAAAAGAAGTAAAAAGGAAGAAGGTTGAAGTTAACATTACAACCAATATTTTAACAGAAGTATTTCTTCGGATTATCTACCCAATTTCTTCATGCATGACAAAAAGTATATCAGTTGGAATTTTAAAATCAATGGATTATTCACCAATTGTTATTTTAAATCATGGAAACAAAATGGTTACTTTCAGTGAAACTACTTGGGAATCTCTCATGAAACATTTACATCTTTTGGAGTGCTATTTAAGTAACAACACATTTGGAAGAAGAACAAGATTAAGTTTATTGGAATCAAATATTGAAGTTGATATAGTAAAACATCGTGGAGGACAAATTGTTCGCTTCAGAGATTTAACTACCCAAATGTTAAATTATATTTTACTAAAGAAGAATTTTACACTTTAAGTTGTACTACCGGTCCCGTCACCAGATATTTGAAACAACTAATATTTTCAAGTGCAATAATTAAAGACTATCTAATCGATACATTGGACAAACAACCTTTTGTTCCAATTTTATACGGTCCCGTGGATACTTCAATCTTTAATAGAATACCTCAAGAAGTTGAAATGTGGAGACAATTAAACAACTATCACACCAATTTTAATATCGATGAAGTGGCACAAGAAGTGAAAGAAGAAGAACAATCCTGTCTGTTATAAACGTCGGCTCATTCAATTTTTTAAGTCAGTTGTTAATAAGACTTCATCATGAATAAACGGGTTTCGTTTTCTAATGCACCACACATAATGGAAGTTAAAAGAGGTATAATTGAATTTCAAGCTTTCCGAGGAAATGATGGTAATTTTATTATTAAAGAATTAGTAATCTTGGACATGAACACATCAGTAGTTTATCATTATTTGTTCAAACCTCCAGTACCATTTAATAGACTAACAACTAAAGCGAAAGTTACAAACAAATGGTTGAACAAACATTTTCACAACTTAAGATGGGATGAAGGTTTCATTAATTATAACATGATGCCGCACATTATGAATCATTATTGCAAAGAGTTTAAGATTATCTACACAAGAGGATTGGAAAAAGCAAATTGGATACAATCATTTACAAGCAACGAAGTGATTAATGCAATAATTGATAAAGATTTCCAATGCTACTTCAACGAACTTTGTATTTCATCAAAAAGTTTTAAACATCGAAGGTCGCAGTGCGCTTTAAAGAATGCCTACCGCTTGAATAGTTTCCTTCAAAAAAGTGGTGGGGGTAGTGTCGATTATAAAAGTGAGAGCGCTACCATGACGCAGCATGAGTATTACTCGAACCTCCGAAGAGACAACATCTCCAACGGACATTCTTATTTACAAGAAAATTAACAATAACATCAAGATGGCATCGCAGAACTTACTTCAAAATTTGGTCGATCAGTTCAACGCTCATTCTAAATCATCAATTCTACCTACGAAGAAATGTTCTGAACTAAAAGAAGAAAAACATTACATCATTCATACGATCAAGAAAATGGAAACTTCAGTAGGTGATGCTATTAATTGTACATTGAGCGAGGCACCGTATACAGTTGGTGACGAACCGAAGTTTCAAATCTTCCTACCTACACGTTTTGTACAACTTCTTCAAAATGAAGATCTTCGTGTAGTTCAACCCGGCGCACTCTATTTGGTATCACATGGACCAAGTGGAAACAACTCTACTGAACTTACAATTCATGTAACACCTACTACTGATTAATTTGTACATAAAATTGTAAATATTTCTTTGTAATTGTTTCTCAATAAATATGATATAAACCTAAAAAAAAAATAAAAAAGCAACATATTGTAATGTGTTTGTACATTACAATATGTTGCTTTTTTTAAATTCCATGGGATGACCTTGACCCAATTTTGTGTGATAATAAAAATGAAAATCAACTTGTGAAATTCATCAGTCTACGACTACCTTTCGTACCGTACACATCTCACTCTCTATCACTAAATACAAAACTTCAACATGTCCCTAAAGGTTAAGTGTGCATCTTATGATACCAACACCATAACTACTTTTGAACAACTTGAAGATTTAACTAACGAAATGCGAGTTTTACTTACCGGTGGTTATCACTTGACTGTTGATGTTAGTGCTACTAATACAAGGATGTTCACTAAAACAAAATATTGCGATGATGAAATATTTTTTTCTACACAACCTACAACTTCTTCATCGCCAGCTGGTCAACATAACGTCAAGTTCCAGAAGTATTACCAATGTTGAATAACTTTTAATAAATAAAATTACAACTAAGGAATCACATGATCAATGTCAAGTTCATAAAAAGGATGTAACAGTTTGATAAATAATCATTCGCTTCTCAGCTCTCGCCACGACAAGATCTATTCTAGAAAATGTTATACAGAATGATGATTGAACTTGATGGGAAAATCTATGGAAAAGATTATAACACTGTTGAACAAATGACTCAAGATTTAGATGTATTAACTAAAGAAGGATATCAAGCTAAATTAATTTTAAAATTTTCTGAAGTACATCCACTATCAACAGAAGAACTTATTGCTATGGCTAAGGCAGAGAGAGAAAAAAAGTCTGAAGAAAACAAACAGAAACAAACTTCCTAAATTTCAATAATCCTTACACTCGTAAGGTATAATTTTTTAAAACTCCATTTGGATGACCTTGAAATTACCCCTACCACTTTTCAGAGTACATAAAACTCGCTATTCATCACTATACAATCTTATTCTTTCACTAGACTCCGCAGCATCAACATGGAAGAGCAAAAATACAAGTACAAACCTCGTTACTGTTGTGAACAACAGTGTACAGATTTAGGACCAATGATGGTGGATGGGTTAGCTTGTACTAAATGTGAATTCTTCGGATCTTGTTATTGCAAATGTAAAACAAAACAACTACCGCCACCGGAATTGCGAACTTTCAAATTTTACAAATCAAGATATTTTCATACATGTTGTCCTCAAAGATGTTTCAAATTTCACCCTCTAGATCTTGCTCATTGTCAACGCACCAAGTCTCATCAAGATGATTTTTGTACACATATGATAAAAAGATGTAAATACAGATCAGATTGGTATTCCGATCCTGTAGAACCATCAAATGTATAATTTCAGTTTTACACTCTTTTTTAAAACTTCAATTGGATGACCTTGAGATTTCCCCCACCACTAGTTCTAATTTTTATATAATATTAAATCATTCCACTTCCAACACTCTAACTAACAACATGGAAAACAAATTTATCAAGTTTGAACATATAATAACTGACAGGGAGGAGATGGAAGAATTGTTTCAAAACTTACTTTCTATCATTGACGAATATCCTATAAGATGGTTTAGAATTGTAGTTCAATATTTAAATCCTGGTGAATTGTTTTCTTCATCAAGTGAAGAAGATGAAACAACTACTTCGGTTCAAATAATTGAATTAAAAGACAAAGAAGAAGAACTAAACATTTTATTCAATCATAAGCTCAAGGTTCCCCATATAAAAGCCCCCTCCCTAGACAGCCCCCCTCCCTAGACGCCTGCTCAAGGTCACCATTATATAAGCCCCCTCCCTATGCGCCGATCCTCATTCCATCACCGACTCTCCAACAATGAACAACTCTCCATTGGCCCGAATGAATTCTAGTTTTGAAATAAACTCTAAAGAAGAGTTACAAGACATTTTTAATATTTTACAAGAACTTGTAGATAATTTTACAACCATCAAAATGAATTTGGAAATAACATACGATTGTCCTATTTGTGATAAGGTTGAAAGTTTAGACGAAGACAGTTTACTAAATCTAACTCCTGCACCATCTGACACTACTGATGGTAATAATGAAGAGCAACGTCTTTCCCCCACCACTTCTTTGTAATTCATCCTTTCCCCCCACCACTTCTTTATTTAACTAACATTTCTCCCTTTTACTTCTCATTCCGTCTTCGACTTCTGAACTATCAACATCACTTGTTTTAAAATTTCAAACACTAACACAATCATGATGGATATGATGGATGAAGTTCCCTTCGTAACTAGAATGGAAGAGGATAAATTGAAATTAGAAATTAAACGATTGGAAATGGAACAGGAAAACCAACTCGAAATGTTACATTTGTTCAAGCTTTTCAAATACATCATCTGGGGACTCTGCATTTACCTTCTCATCGTCGTTGGTGTTTGCATTTACAACTCTGTAATTCATCACAAAAGTTCAACTTGTTTAAACTCTGCTGTTGCACATTAATTCTATGTTCACTAATAAAATTAAAAAGTTACTTCAACCTATCCTAATATCACCAACTAGTTCAACTTAGAACTATTTCTGGTGGTAGTTGGGTAGGCTTTTTTAAAACTTACTCTGGATCACCTTGACATACTTTCCAGATCCCATTTATAAATTTGAATTTCAGTTTTAAACTAACTTTTAATTTTGTTCAACTATTAAGAGTTTTGTTAACACCGTCAAATTTCAGTTTTCAACTAACTTTTAATTTATGTGCACTTTTAGTTCAACCCTAGTTACTTTATTCGCAAATTCAGTTCAACCGACCACCAACGCTATCGCCATCTCCACCCCAATATTTCAACATCTCTGCCCCCAACACTTGCCCGAACATCTGCCCGTAGGGGCAGCTGCCCGGACATCTGTTCGGTTTTAAAAATATAAAAGAAAGGTAAAGGAGTGGGGGTGGCGCATGCTCACCAATGCAAAACTAAGGTTTGAGGTTAGAATTATCCATGGCGGCCGCCATGTCTGGTTCAGTTTCGCCACATTCCAAACCAAACACAAAGTCGGCGACCGGTTATTGGTCTAAAGGAGTGGGGGAAGGGGTGGTGGGGGAAGGTTGCCATTTTATAAGCCCTCTCCCTAGGCGGCGCTTCTCATTCGATCGCCAACTTTCAAACGATAAACACCTCTCCCATGGCACGAATCAATTATCCCGCTATCACCAACTACTTCAACTTAAAACTATTTCTGGTGATAGTTGGATAGAATTTTTAAAAACTTACTCTGGATGACCTTGACATATTTTCCACATCCCAGTTATAAGTTTGAATTTCAATTTTCAACTAACTCTTAATTTTTGTTCAACTGTTAGAGTTTCGTTAACACCGACGAATTTCAATTTTGAACTAACTTTTAATTTATGCGCAAATTTACTTCACCCTAACACCAACACTATCGCCATCTCCACCCCAACCTATATGGCATAACATATCACTACAGCATCTGATATATACCCTCTGCCCCCACCGGAAGCTATATGACATGGCAGCTGGCACCAGCTGCCCCGGCAGCTGCTCGGCGGGCAGCTGATCTGTGCCAGGAGTGGCTTTTTCCCACTACTTATTTAGTCGTTAAAACATATATTTCTGTTATTATTTCATAAACTATTGAGGACATTTTTCATCACTGATTAGTAAAAAAAATCATTACATTTCAGGTTCTAGAATTTGTTCCCGTCTTATTACCTATAGGCCTAACAAAACAAAGTTAGTAAAAACACGCCAGGCACTGTGTACTGTGTATGTACTGTGTATGTATGTGTGTGTATGTATGTATGTGTATGTGTGTGTATCTGTGTGTGTATGTGTATGTACTGTGTACACCGGGTATACTAACTTTATCATGTTCTAGGGTTATTCTTACACCTGAAGACGGAATCAGACTCGAGATACCGAAAAGTCATGAATTTGTTTTTACTAATCTGTGATGGAAAATGTCCGCAATAATTTACTAAAGAATAATATAAATTCACCATCAACATCAATGAACCTTGAACAAAAATTTATTTACATGTATTTTAATTATTACATTGTAGTTTTCTTAAACTATTTAAAACTACGGATTTTAAATAAGGTTTGATTGGAAATAAAAAAACTAAAATGTTGAAAAACCTACTATGATAACAAAAATAAAATAACCAACAGGATCGGCAAGAAAGCAAGGACATCGTAAAATCTTAGAGGGGCTATAGACTAAAAAAAAAAAATCTTAGAGTAAAATCTTAGAGGGGCTATAGGGCTATTAGAGGGGCTATAAACTATAGACTGGAAAGGAAAATGAATTGTTGCTGACTGAAGTGGAATTTAAGTTTTTAAACTGTATACACTCATCCAACAAAGGGAAATTTACAAATATAATTTCAATCGCCTTCAATTGAGAACTACACTATAGTTTTTCGCCGATTATTTTTTAACAACTATAGAGTATGGTACTTTAGTCCTGTACTTAAAAAAACGAACGAAAATGTTCTTATTACGGTTAGTTATAATAAACAACGACATTTAATTTACTTAAGAGTCATCTTCACCTATGATCCACTAGTCCATTGTTGCGCAGTCGGCAATGTTAACCATACGGTTTTTAATGCAAAACATGGTATTGCATTCCTCTGTTTCGGAAGCCGTTTATCAACCAATTTTTCTTTCAACTTGGTAAGTGTTTAGTTTAATAGTTATACTATGTATATACTTATTAAGTGTTTAGTTTAATAGTTATACTATGTCACTCATACCTCGGAATTTTGAAAATTTAACAAATATAACTCTTTGAGACATCACAAAGTAACTCGATTTTCCTTAGTAATATTTGTTAAATTTTCAAAATTCCGAGGTATGAGCGACATAGTATAACTATTCAACTAAACACTTACTAAGTTTAAAGAAAATCGGTTGAAAAACGGCGTCCGAAACAGGGGAATACAATACCATGTTTTAGCATAAAAGCCGGATGATTAACATTGCCGACTGCGCAACAATGGGCTACTGACCCAAGGGCGAAGAAGATGACTCTTAAGGATGCCACATCACCTACTAAGTGAGGTTACAAAGGCAGTCTGATAACAAAATCTCAACACTTGTTCCTTCATAACAAGCCTTTAATTTTTTACTTTCCATTTTAAAGAACTTTAAAGAGCCACTTCGGCTTATATGTCAAACTTTTATTAGATCGAGATAAATGGAATAAATAATTTTAGATATTTAGTAGTATGTTTTTAGTGTGTTATCAATTAAATAAGGTACATACGTTTATTATTTTCAATTATTAATGGATTATATAAATTTAAAACTAAAACACAGTTACCAATATTTTTGAAATTTTAATTCGTTGTGAGGCCTTTCGCTAGCAAGGCTAGCATCGTCAGACAACTCACAAACTATATTTATATAATATTAGTGTTTATTATATTACTATATATTAGTGTTTTAGTTTTAAATTTATATAATATTAACCAATATTGAAGCTCTTGATACAAAAAAAAAAATTGTAATGGATGTTTTATTTTTTCCAATGTATTTATGCACTATTGTATAAAAATAGTAACAAAACAAAATAAGTTGAAGCACAGAGAGGAGGTTTCCATTATGCAAATATATCAAGTTGCAGCAACCAGCTGTTGTTTGTTTCGCCTCTTATTTGAGACTGTCCCAGTTTTATAGAAAGCAGCAGATAAACTGCTGAATTTTGGGTGCACACAAAATAAAAACTTTTTTGGACAGCACTTTTTGGAGGATGTTTCAATTGTTTGGGCATGCACTTTTTATATAGTTTTATTTTATTTAGAAACCATTGCTAATTTATTATTTCATATATTTATTAGTTGTTAACTAAGGTTTATAACGAAATATTAATGATTAAACTAAAATGTATAGGAATATAAAAGGTAGTATAAAATAGGGTATCATAATTAAATCACAAATTAAACTAAGGGATTCTATTTTAAAATGATATTAATATATTTGTTTATTAAGTCATTATTTTTACTTTCTCCCTCTATACCATAGTATATGGAGAAAGTATTGTTTTCGTCAAAATTTTCGAATTTGAGTTGTTGGTGGATTTATCCATTTTGGTTCCCCCTGAGCCCAAAAAAGTGGTTTTCGGAGTGATGTCTGTCTGTGTGTGTGTGTGTGTGTGTCAGGATGTAAACAGAGCTAGAGAATGCCCTAATGGTCCGATTTTAATTAAATTTGGTACATAGGTCCAAATCCACGATAATTCCAGGCGTTTTTTTTCATTTTTTTAGGGTATTTTACCCCCAAAAACCCTCAAAAATCATCAAAAATCAAAATTTCTCAAAAACGGCTCTAACGATTTTGATTAAAATTTTGTGGTTTACTAAGCTTAAAATGGCGAATAAAATGACACCACCCGCATCTCCGGGAAAACTCGCGTTCAAAAGTTATAGAGTAAAAAGTGTTTCAAAAATCAATTTTTTGGATTTTCAAAATAGCTGTTGTCTTGAAATAAATTTTACTTATCACCATTAAATCAAGCTCAAAAAACTAAATAATCCAGTATTTTAAATTATTGCTCTACGTCAAGTGGTTGCGGAGAAAATTCAATTTTTCGTTTAGCGGTAAACGCAGTACGTTGTTAAAAGTCACATACGCGCGTAGGGTCAAACGAGCGCTGCTCAGCCGGTAGCTATCCGACTGAGTCATCAAGACATTAATGTTTGAAGCTTTTAACATCTTTTTTACATTGTTGGGAGAAAGTATGTGTCAGTTAACTGATACCGTTTATTTTATCTATTCACACTCAAATCATTACTCATCTTTTAGTGAAACAAAACAAAACATGTATAGTATATTTTCAAAATGTTTAAATTATTTTCTAAATAAATGCATCCATATTTGAACCATTACTAATTTTTATGAAAAATATCATAAATAGAAGTAAATAATTTATAGAATAAAATGTATGAAAAAGATAGTATTTGTAGCAGCACCTTAAAGTACCCAAACTTAAAGTACTATTAATATCAAAACTGTATTTATTGCTCGAATTTTTACGATCAACTTTTTAAAATCATTTTAATGACGTGGGATGCACTTCAAATTAAGTGAACCTCATGTGACCTAATAGTTTTTTAATTTACATCAAAATATGTGTATTGAAGTAATGTAAATTACGTCCAATTCTGTAAGTTTTGCTTCATGATTCCTGGAGAGTCATGGAGTGATATTCAATAATGATTACATGACAATGTGATATGCGGCAAATACCTGATAGTCACCTCAGAACAACGTGAGGGCACTCTTACCGACTGGCAAGTAACCTGGGAACGTTTATATGATCGAGGAAGGCTTAAAACCACCACTGTAAGTACTCCGTGTGTCATCAATACAGAAAACCACACTAAATTTGACTTCAAAAGTAGTACGTCTACCAAGCTTTTTTTTAATGTGATCAATTTTCTGTAAGGACACTATCTTGAAATAATCATTGTAAATATGAAACCTGGAACCATGTGGAATGTTTATTGTATAAAAAAAAACTTGATTGAATTAGAGGGAAACGCCCGTAAACACAAATGCGCGCGTGAACAGCGAAGACCCGCGTCCGCGTCTGCATCCGCATCCGCTCCTTTTGAAAAAGCCCTTTACCCAGATATATTTCGACTTCGGTTATCTAAAGAAAACCGTCACTCTAGTAAAGTTAAAATTTAATCATGGTGGTCAGACAATTTTACTTAGTTTTTTCACACGGATAAGAAATGGTTAACGTGTCTAAAATAATAATAGTTTTAAGAACGGGAATAGATTGACTAGGTAGTCTAAAACTCGATAGTTATACAACACAATTAACAACTGAGATACAGAAAATAATATTGCTTATTTTTTTAGCTTTTGAAAAAACAAATCAAAATTGAAAGAATGTTTACTAAAAGAAAACAAGCAAGAAGTTGTTGACACGTTAACAGTAACTGAAAGGGAAGTTATCGCTGGTCCCTAGGCAGCCATTATAAACTCCTCCGCAGGCAATAATGTTGATGGTATCTGCCTCGTTCTCGCATGCTTCTCCTCTTAACTAGGAACGCCTTAAAGCAAAGATATTGTGAATTTATTAGTCATTTAACCAGGTCCAGTTTTTACTTTTTTAGTTTTATCTTACAGTGTGATTATGTATTTGATGAGTCTAGTACTGTAATAAGGGGTTTGCATTTATTTTTGTAGAAGCTTCTTTTGCAAACCGATGTTGGCAGATAGATCGTATTTTTAAGTTTAAAAAATATTATGTTTACTATTAATATTGTATATTTGAAATTCTATTTGAAATTTGTTCCATTTATTACATTGATGTAATAAATTAATGTATTTACCATTTTTATTAGACCTTTTAAAATTGACTATTCAATGGCCCACATTTTTTGTGCACAGATACATACTCATTGGCGTATTTATTAGTTACTAAATGTTTTAAGATTATATTTTCTTTTAAGATAATACAGACAACATTGTTTGGATAGTCCTCAGTCATGATAATAAATAAAATTGGGATATTTTGTTATATCCTTTTACTTAAAATTCAGGTTGGCAACACAATTTTTCCCCAACTTTTAATCTAAAATACAGTAAAATTTCAAAATTACTCCATCATTACTGGCGACAGAGATCTACATTTCCACACTTTTTTTGGCCCACCAGAAGTCAGGAAAAATCTTCCAATTAAGAATATGTACTTAAAATTAAGGATCATAGGCCACAAAATTTTCTTTCAAGAATTCCTATAGTTTCATCCTTAATGAAACTTTTGGAAAAACTTAAATCACTTGTGTCATATGATACATAATTTAAAAGGTCTTTAAGTTCTGAGCAATGTGCCACAAACGTGACTTCGAAAGGTAAAACAAATCTTAAATTGACTTTTTGTGTTTAAAAATTTCGCTAAAATGATTTCAATAAAATTTTTACCGTTTGCTAATTTAAAGTATTTTAGATTTCCATTTTTTATCTCAATTTTTTATTATGTTTAGTGTTTCTTGCTCAGTAAACTTTGTTATTTTTTATGTTTTAGTTAATAAGGAGGATACGGTAATATTTATGTTTCAACCGTATTTATGTTTATATGGTAACCTTTTATGTATCAAAAAGGAATGGCTTTAATTTGTACTCTTTTAAAAACGGTTCTCCATCTCTGTTAATATAAATTATGATTTATGTATTTCTCGTCCAGAATATTTGTTCAGTAGAGTTTGTAACAATCAGCTCTGAAAAATTGAAGAATGTTTAGTGATTAATTAAAAAACGTGTAATGGCCATACATAATCTTACAAATAAGAAGACATTCCGATTTAACAGTTGTTGGACGAAATTCAAGGTTTCCACATACTTTAAACAGCCTAAATGTTGTAAATAGTTCTGTATTCACTTTTCCGCTTGGTGTGTGGAAAAGTGTTTCCGTAATATATTCAGGCCAAGGGGAGGTTTCCATTATGCAAATGTATCAGGGTACAGCAGCCAGCTGTTGTGTGTATCGCCTCCGCTTGGGGAAACTGTCGCTGTTTTATTAGAAAACGACAGAAATGCTGACTCAGGGTCCATGTCAAAATACAAGTACAAAACATT
The DNA here is from genome assembly GCA_030545055.2 of Neoaliturus tenellus. Classification (NCBI taxonomy): domain Eukaryota; kingdom Metazoa; phylum Arthropoda; class Insecta; order Hemiptera; family Cicadellidae; genus Neoaliturus; species Neoaliturus tenellus. Next base: position 28,823 of record JAQYXR010000701.1, read on the forward strand.
ACTCCTTGATCGTCATATTTACTCAATGGAGCGCCCTAAAGTCAGTTTAGCTTACAGCTTGATGCTTCACAAGATATTATTGCACATAGGGGTACAGTAAATCAATGGGACGATTCTTTACGTATTTGAACTAAATTTTTTTTTCAGGATTTTGCCAAGGATCATATTGTGTTTTTTAACTTTGTTATCGGGCTATTAAATAATGCTATCTTACAACAGATGGACGTTAGATAGTAAAAGGAACCTTTCCCCATGAAAATAAATACCATGTGATTAAGCTCCTGTTGTTTAAATTCGGACATTGTTTAGTTTTACTTATAGATTACATAAAATATTATTTATTATTATTACACACACGAAGTAAAAAGTATAATAACCAAAACCCCAACCTTAACGCGGAAAGTAGTAAGCCCATGTCCTGCTTGAACATAAATAATTTCACTTGTTTTAGGTATGTATTCAGGTTGAAATAATAAAACGTCTTCCAACACTACTCGATATATTTACACTTATACTGTAAATGTTTACAAACGGTAAATATATATATATAAAAGATCTTATAATGGCGATCGATTTCGACCAGTCACACCGGTCATCATCAGGCCCAATCAGAGTCTCTGATTGGGCCTGATGATGACCGGTGTGACTGGTCGAAATCGATCGCCATTATAAGATCTTTTATATATATATTTACCGTTTGTAAACATTTACAGTATAAGTGTAAATATATCGAGTAGTGTTGGAAGACGTTTTATTATTTAAACCTGAATATCATTACCAGCACGTATAATGCTAATCAAGAAGTTATTTAGGTATGTAGACAACATTTTATCGTAGGAAGGAGAAAAAGTATTACGTCGTGTATAAATAGTTACAATTAACCTATTGTTTTAAATTGCAAACCTTAGTTTTCAGAAAACATGATCATGATTGCATACAAATTATTAAAAGTTGGAAGTTTTCTTGTTAAAAGGGAAACTTGACTTTTTTGATGTCATACTTTTAAAGAAGGGTGAACATTTTGTAAGGTAAGCTTTATTCATTCTCTAGCTTAACCATCATCGCCGATGTAAAAGTAAATACATAATTTTGATTTTGTTGTAGTCTGTTTATTAAAAATTAGAATTTGAATTGCATTTTTAACTACGAATAAACTAATAAATTAAAACATGTTCTACAAAAGTTTAAAAAGAGATGATGAAACATAACAACATGGTTTCAAATACTCGCCAACTACAATCTGTATCCAAGTAGTGGCCATCGGTAGGATTTGACTGTCCATGCCCTCCGATATATCGGATAGTTGTGGACAATAGCAGACGGCGCCGCGTATCGAAACCTATTTACAAGATTGTTTCCAACCCATATTTCCACGCGAACCATTTGACTCGATATATTAGGTGCTATGATTTTGTTTTTCAGAAATATATCAAGATAGTCGAGTTCCATTTTCGTTTGTGTAGCATTTAATGTTTCACTTTACCCCGTTGGGTGGATATACACCGTTCCTGTTGCATGGTCAACCTTTATAGTATTTCAGAAAATTATGGCCAAAATATAAATAGTAATAATAGTTATTCATTTCTTATTATGTGATTTATACTGTTTAAATATTATCTTAAACATATTTTGTGTTAAATTTGGTCATTAATTATCAGATTAGAAACGTGACTTCTCCGATCATATTTATTGGTTAGTCGTCCAAAGATTTATTAATGACCATTGTATATATTAATATATTCTGTAATTTTAAAGTAGTTTTACCATAAAACGTTTCAGGACTAATTTATTTCATTGCCAACTACATCTTACACAGCTTGGGGCACTATGCTTTCTGATGATGTGTTTTGATGAGTGCTTACCTAAAACCTGTAAAAGCGTCAAGTAAATAATAACAGCACCTAAAAATAGAATGCTTTATTATTTCTTTTAAAATTAATAATAAAAAAATCTCATTTTCATCAACAATTTAAACACTTGATATGAGAACATTTTTTAAATAAATGCCTTGGTATCATTTACTTTAAGGCAATGGTTGTAAATAGTTGCATTTACATAATATAAAAGTCCGTTTAAAACAAACATGTATCTCGCTAAATAAATATATTAATTCTCAAATGGTAAATTCCAACAGAATGTTTCCCATCAAGAGGGGCTAAAGGGTCAGTCCTAGTGGATGTTGCTGAAACTACCTGAATACGTTTCGCATTATTTACAAGCATACTGAGGGCGAGAAACAATATATAGTATTCTGTGTAAAACACTGTGGATAAAGAAACGCTGCTGCACTTCAGCACGTGTGAGACCCAAAACTAAGGTAGATGATGGTGAGGAAGGAGATTTGACCGCGGAAAGTGGGCTTTTAATTAATACATGCTATTCATGTGTTACGTTCATAGCCTGCGCGCCCAGCAGTTTTCACGGCTGCCAACACAGGCTCGTATCGAGCTTCTCGGGGTTCAAAATTTCAACGTGCAGTGTTTCACCTGCTCCAGTTTTCCGAGTTTATTTTAAGTCCGATAAAAGTAGGAGGGGAATAAATTGAAAGATAAAGACGTAGGCTATTTGACTTTGTTTGTTTTTTTTTCATATTTTTAATCCGTATCAAAATATAATAAATCAAAGTTGATCCACCTAGATCAACTTTGATCCATTCTGCTAATATTTTAATTCTAAAGGCAATGTTTCTTCTGCAATATTTGCAGTGGAATATGTCAAACTCCGTTTTCCGATGTTTAGGGCAATGCAATATTGTATCTAATTTTCAACAGGTTAATTCCAACATACCATTTCCAATTGAACAGAAAACCGTCATACGCATTTCGTCAATTTACTATTCGCATTGAGCTTTTATAGGATAAATGGCTGTCATACAGCTATAAAGAGAGTCAGGTGGACAACATTGAGGTCCGCACAATACCGCACCTCCGCGCCGCGCAGTGGCGTAGCCGCACATGACCGACTATATAGCAACGGCCATTGTTGTCAAATCTTCAGTAGGGCATTATATTACTGGAATCAAGGCACTTAACGGTCTGAATTTAGAAATACTGAATGGATCATGAACGTGTTTATAGACTACTAGATGACATGAAAAATATGTTATTCCTAATAAAATGTCTTATAACTTTGTAAATTGAAAATTAAACCTTATTTGGACCAATCTAAGACATTATTTTGTCCGTTTGTTTACTGCTTCAGGTCATCCAAATCCTACACTGAAATTTGCCACCCCTGCTTATTTAAAAAGTGTTTTTTAAAAGAGGCAGACAACTTAAATTCAACGATCATTGGTAGATAACAAATAAAAGCAAAGACACCAAGATTGCCACACCCCAGGCAATGCGCACAAATCTCAAAACTTATAATTTCATAATAAACATGCCAATATTCGTTACTTTTAGTTTCTACCAATTTCTCCAATATGTTATAAGGAAAAATTAAATCAAACGTTAAAATTGTTCGTAGCAATGTTAAAAAGTATAACTGATTTACCCATAACCTTCAATTACCATATTCTTTTAATCCAATCCTACCTGAGAAGTTCAAAATAGTTAAAAAAAATTTTTGTTTGTAGTTTTTTGTAGTACTTTAGTTTTGTAGTTTGCAAAATTAAAGATAGTGTGTTATACTGCAAAACATTTCCTTTAATAAAACCCCGATCTTTGTTTTTCCTGGTCTTTGACTAAACTAGTCTTTCGAAAAATAATTTTTGAAACTGTATAATTGTACTTTTTTACAGCTTCATTACCAACTGAGACAAAAGACAGGCCAGTCAGATAAGTCCTTCTAATCCTCCTACCGCAGCCAATCTAACTTCCACGACTCCCATGGCAACCCATCACTCAGTGAAGCTACTGTTCTAAGGGTTCTCATTAATTATACAATTATACAATTAATTATACAATTACTTATAATTATTAATTATACAATTTATACAATTAATTATTATTAAGAAACAACTACTTTAAGTCATCATATTTGGGAAACTATTCCTGTTTCTTGAATTCTTGATTGAATTCGTTTAGGTTTAAGCTGATAAATAATGTACATTAAACTCATTATTTTAATGAAAAGAATGATTTCATCACACTACATCGATATCACCTGTTTTCGACCTTCACTTCTACCAACGAAACACCTGTTTTTCAGGCCTAGGCCGGCAAAATTTTTCGGCCTAGGGCGGTAATGGAAACGGTAGCAGAGAAATCTAGAATATTAGAAGGTATTTAACAACAACAACAACAAATAACAAATCAGTGACGTAGTTAGTAGTTCAGCTGATAACAACTGTTAAATAAGTATGACGTGGATTGGAAAATAGTGCATTTCCCTTGGAATCAGGTAGTCACTTACCGGTAGAGTATAGTTTTGGTGGCCTTATAGCTGATGTTTAGTGGTTGCGTAGCAACCAGAAACTCAAGCAGTAAATCTCGCTAGGTTAGTTGAAATTGAGGTTACGTTTTGTTTATTATGAACGAAAAAGTAATTTTGTCTCTTGTTTAGAATTTATTGAATTGTGTAATGTGATGAAAAATATCGTTCATAACTCGGGCCGAAAGAGCTTTGCCAACCCTCGATCGTTTCAAGTTCGAGACGAAGTCGAGAACATGAAACACGATCTCGGGGCCGGCAAAACGCCACTTTCGGCCCTTGTGACGAAATATACTATTTCAAGTTCTAAATTGTGTAACATATTAAATTTGTGATGAATGCTCTTTGTAAAACGATCCGAGTTATTAATATTGAGATAACAATATCCATTTTATATAACTTTCCATGCCTACAACTTGTTTATTTATTTATTTTATTTATTACACAGCTAGGCATAAACATCGATATTTAAACAATGAGTAAATCAAAGGACGAACATCACTTACAAAATATTAAATCCTCTAAATTTACATACAACGGTTGTGATTCGTTTTTCTTGGGGCTTGAAAGCTAGTTCAGTTCAAATATCTTTACTGTGCTTCTTCCGATCTTGAGTCTTCCCTCCAGTTGAACAATTAATTCTTCATTTGAGTCGTTTAGATTTTGTCAATAAAGGTTACTCAATAAGCCGGGCTATATTTTTTATGTCAGTTGACATTCTCAACATCTTTAAGAAAGGTGTTCCAAGTTTTTTTTTTTTTGTTTTTTTGTTTTTTTTTTTTAATCCCCGCTGTTGGGTGGTACTTTTTATACTTTATTTGAAACACTGACGCATTGACTAACTGAAAGGTGAGTGTGATGATTGTGGTGGATAAGATTAGGTGTAGCTTTGTTATTGACAAATGGCAGCTGTTTCATGGGTCAGAATCATTATTTAATAGCCCAGATAACCCAGAGCTCTACCACCGAGCTACGGCCGCTGCCTCTACTACCGTTTCTAGTGTGTACGAACACTTGTTTGACGAAAAACCGTCTCTGTGTGAGCTACATAGTCTTTGCCATTAATGCAACTAATGAAAGTTCATTCAACAAACGTGAAAAGTGTATACTTGATAAAAATTAGCAGCTTTTTAATATCTAAGCTTAACCAAGCTACCATTAGTTATTTGGTTATTAATTAATTACCCTGTTTACAAAATCAGCTGACAACAAAGCTACACAAAGTATCACACCCATTCAAAATGTGTCCTTCATTCATATTCACAGTAAAAGACTCCCTATTATACCCCGTTCAAAAAAATGTGCGGTCGAAACGCAGATTTCAATTCCCCCATTTTTCCCGTTCCTCCCTCTGCCAAGAATCCAACCAATCAGAATCACTGATAATTACTACAGCTGTTTAATATCTCATGTCAATTTAAGCCAATGTTTTGCTTTTTCGTAAACAAATATTATAATTTTGACGTTTGAGATGTAACAAGATGCGCTTCCAGTGGCAAGTAAGGGAATTAACACGATCATCAGCGCTATTTTCTACTCAGAATTTCAAGGGAGAAATTCAAATAACATCTGATTGTGAAAAAAATTGGGGAATTCAGGAAGGTATTGAGGGAATATTCCTTGTGGTGGGAAATAAATTTCTGTCTTTCGACCGCACATTTTTTTTTGAACGGGGTATAGCATCGGCGTATTATAAAACTAAAAAACTGACTGTTTAACTGTAATGTTGGTTTTTAAAGAATCGTGGCTTGTATTTCCGTAAGAAAACATCTAAACATCGAAACCGTTATATTAAAGTGAATAAAAGCTAAAATATTAAGTACGGTATGTCTATATTTTAATGGCGGGTATCATCTAATATACCTTTTCACTAGCGTATCAAATTTCTCCATTAGAAAGGTGTTTTTAGTCCTCGTGGTAAAAAATTCACCACTTACATCGTTTATGTATTTGTACATTATAAAAAAGTTAAAACCTAAATTTATAAGTATACATTAATCGTATCGTTATGTTTTCCTCAAAGAAAATCCTTACGAATAAAAGCCACCAGGCGTTACATTTCCTATTCATAGACTTTTAATATTCAAAAATATTAACCACATTAATATCGTGTAACCGAATGTCAAAGGGCCTGTGGAATGGACTAATTTTTTTCCAATTTCAGATGTAGGATTCCGCATGACACCATTTATTACATCGAACAACTATTCAATTTCCGAAACGGTCGTTCCTAATATCCTTTTCGATACATTTTGTTGCTAACCATAAATCTGATTCACTATTTGAAAAATGATAACATAAACAAAAGTTTATTATTACACATAAAATATATATCACACAATGTTATTCTATATAATTTCACAATATTATTTCTATCTATCAATAGTTACATATAAATCAGGATATTTGCTATTCATAGAAATAAATTCGTAAATATCAAAAATTTATGAAGAGAAGTAATATTTGATAATATATTTCTTCTTACATTATTTCCATGTATTATCGATGAAACTTTCAATTTTACAATTAACTTATTTGAAGAAATTAAAACCAGCATACCCCTCCTAAAAATATTAAAAGCACAGGTTGTTTTATAAAGTTAATATTATTAAACCTTATCTAAAAATATTTAAGTTAAACTTCAAATGCAACTCATTTTCGCTTTTTGACAGGTTTCCTCTGTGTAACGAGATCAGCAATTTAAACTCCCGATAATGATATACTTTCAAAGCCTCGTAAATGACACGAGCAAAACAGAGGTTTATATTTTTTTAAATATATACTGTTTATTATAATTTATGCACATTTGTATATCTTAATATATTACTAAATAATTTCAAATAATATATAATCACATATTATTATACAAGAGGTTAAATACCTGAATTGTCGCAGTAATCCTTGTCCTCCAGTTACTGCGACAATTCAGGTATTTAGCCTCTTGTATAATAAATTGCAAAGTAATCCGGAAGGCAACAATCAAATATGAAGTATAATCACATAATTTGTATAGACCGTGTAATATACCGTTTACATTGTTAAACGATTGTACGTATTAGAATACATAACAGGGCTTAAACAATCTTAATTTAAAATTATTATTTGTAATGTTGCTCTAAGAACCCTTCTAGTTTATTTAGTAAAACAAATTTGTATTTCATTAATTCACGATTCTTTAACTTTGTGTATGAAAATTTCACTATTACAGAAAAGGAAGGTGATTTAAATTGAAAATTGCAATGCAAAACTGCATTTTAAATCAACTAAATGAGATTTCAATAAATATTTGTCTTGAAAGCCTAACGTAAATGGTTTCAATTAAGTAATACCTTCTCTAGCTCCACTGACTGCAACTGGATCACATTATGACGTTTCATACACGGTAAACGGAGCTTCCGCAGCTGAGAGTGTTGCACTGACATGTTGTAATACAACTTTGACCTTACAAGCTTACACCCACACCTCCCCCACTGGGATCAGAAACTTTACCAACCTCTTTAATAATAGTCAGAGACTAAACTTGATATTGATGCAAACTTTATAGCCACAGCTTACCGATATATTTTAGTCGATAAAAGCTTGTCGAAGTCTTTAATTGAATACAGAGGCTTTACAAGTTTTGAATGAATGGTAACCAAACATTCGTAAGAAAAAAAAGTTTTAAAAATGCAATTCAAGAGTTTTCTACTCATAAAGTGCAGAAGTCAAGTTTACGTAGGTAGTTTCAAACACAAACTAAATATTTAATCCTTTACTTTATTCCGGGGATGGACAGGGTAGTTACAAAAGAGAATAAAATCGTTTTTGAGACATTGTAAACAAAATATTTCGTCTTAAAAGTATTTTACGTTTCCTCTCCTGTTTTCTATTCATAGGACTTAACTTTATGCCTATATAAAGATTTGTTCGTTCATAAAAATGACTTAGGGTTGAAGGAATGTTGTAGTGAGGGAAATAGCTTTCGGAAACTCTGGCAACATATCACTCTTGTTCTGAACAATTTATCAATATGTTTAACACTTTTGCATTTGACATAGGTTGTTTGGCTTTGGGAACGCATTTTAATCGGGCCCTTTCTAATGGTGCTTAAAAGAGGATGCTTTAAAAAAGGAAAGGCTTTGTCCTAGAACGTTGCCAAAATGCTATTTATTTGTATGTCTATTATTAGGAACAGTAATTGATTGAAAAAAACCCAAAGTTAAATAAATAGACTAATTAATAAATTTACTGTTGACGATTATTAATATTTTTGCACAAATTTCAGGTATTTAGTAGTTGTAAATATGTTACATTTTTGTTAAGCGTTGAGGAAAAATCAACTTCAAAATATTTGATATTTTACTTCATCTTTTAAATCATGCATGGTAATACTTATCGCTCATTAAAATGTTTTGTTCAAAGACCAACTGGTCCCCCTTTACCATATTTTTATGTGATATAGTGACTTGTACTGATTGGAATATCTTTATTAATTACGCGTTTGACTGAATTCCCAATGCAGGTGGTTCTTTTGACTCAACTGTATTAACAGAAGTTCTAAGTTAGTGCCTAGTGACATGAGACAGCCCGGTCAGATAAGCCCTTCCTGGGTTCACCGCAGCCAATCTAACTTTCCGGACCTGACTGATCTCTATCGGTAGCCTCAGAGTTCCACTATGGTTTTACTCCAAAACGGTTTTTAATAATTACATATTAAAAGTTTACTGATGGCTATGAATTTTTATTTCGTAAAATTTACAGTATATGTGATTGAGTTTAATTTCGTTACATTGTGTACAAAAAATATTAAAAATTAGAGTGTTGACTATTATAAATATTTTTGCACAAATTTCAGGTATTTAGTAGTTGTAAATTTCAAACTATAATAGAACCTCCAATATCCGACCGGGCCATGGTTGGGACGGGTAAAATGGTGGATGTCAGGAGGAGGAAATAAAACGCATGTCCTATGTAAAAAAAGAGATTTACAGTAATGTAATAGAACCTTATTGTCCCTATAACACATTAATTGAAAGGTAAAGATAAGAATAATAACTGAAAATTGGAAATATTTATACATATGTGTGGATCAAATCGTAGTGTGTAGACTAGGACTTTCACTTATCGACAGGTTCAGAACCAATTCGAGAGTGGAATTCGCTGATATACGGTCGGACACTAGGTCGGATATCAGGAGGAGTCGGTTATTGGGAGGTCGGATAATTAAGCTTCTACTACATAAACAAAAATATACAGATTAAATTAACCAATCGTGCACACCATTTATAGTAAGAGTTAAACTGCCAATAAGATCCTGGCCTTACATACCTTAGTACCCGTAAATCAGTGAGGTTGAGTCGGTGGCATAGTGGTTAGAGTAACGGACTTCGAGACAATGGCAGCGATGTCGTGGGTTCGAATCTGACTTCTGCCACAAAGTTTTTATCATTACCATTGACCTTTATCATTATCATTATCATTACCATAAACCTGTACGGTTGTGGCTTACCCCCTTACTTTATCTTATACGATCAATGTTTTATGTGACCGGACCAAAGTAAAGCAAAAAGATTTACCAAATCGAATCACTTATACAATATAAATATATAATTAAGATTGAAAAAAAACTATGAAGTGAAGGAGAATTTATTAAAAGAACGTTTAAAAATCCTTATTTACAAAATTCTAAAAGCAAATTTTATCTTTTCTGGAGAAGACAAGGTTGAATGAAGATTTGGACAACGATCCGTTACAAAAAGAAAATATCTTAAGGATAATAAACAAAATGGCGGGTAATGCAAAAAATCCAAAATCGCCAAAAACATTGTTGAAATGTTCTGTTTATTTTTTACATTTAAAATGTGAATGAATATACATAGAAAGCTACAATTTTTCGTGGTTCACTGTTTACAAAATTTTTAATAATTTTTATCTAAATTCTAGCCCTGTTATTTATTTGGTAGACCCTATGTGTATTATTACAGTAAAAAATATTAATGGGTATAGTAATTTTTAATTACTTATGGTGGTTAACTCCTGTTAAATACCTCGTTAAGACATAAGTTTCCATGGAGGGAAGGGGAAATATAGGACAGTAACTCCTGGTGGTAATAAAATGGAGAACATTGACTTTGAAATACTGTGTATTTGTATGTATTTTTTTATAATATTTTTCATACCAATAACCTACAGTTTTTTTTTTTTTTTTTTTTTTTTTTCTAATCCAGATACTACCCATGATTTAATTTGCCATTTGTATGTAATGAGGATAAAACTCCTAGGTAACTGAGATATTTAACTTAAATAGTGAATAAATGTTTTATCTACGCAGCAAATTTATCTAACTAAAAACTCACAGTTAGTTATTAAGTGGTAACATGAGGGAATCTGGCCAAATAACATCCAATCTTCTCCACTGTTTCACTAACTTACCGGACTTGACTAATCCTCGTCAGTCCACCAGTGACATGATGCAGCCTGGAAGGTAAGCCAAAATCCAATGTTCACCACAGCTGATCCAACTTTCTGGTCTTGCCTAATCCTTATCAGTCTGCAGACCGTTTCACCCCTTATTAGGTTTGGCTTGAAGATTGTCGTAATATATCTTATTAAAATCCTAAAACAGCGTCATACATTAAATGTGCGGGTTAGCTCGGTATTAATTTCCCGAAATTGAATGACGTACGACAATTTTATGAAAACTTTCTTAAACTAGGTTCAAGTTAAGAAAAAGTTAAAATTACTTTTTGAAGTTCCATATTAGAAAAATTTGGAAGCACATATTCTAAAAACTTTACTGATTTAAGGATATATTTCACACTAGTAGTGGGGTTGGTCGACCTCTGGTACCGTCAAATTTTGACATGTGGGCAGGGGAGGGCCGCCCTCGACGGGGCAGTGTCATACAATTATCATACATTAAATTTGACAGTGATGGATGGGGGAGAAAAGTATGTCAAGGCCACTCCAAGGAAGTTAAAAAAATATATAAAACCTATAACGCCTTCGCATGTCTTTGCGATCGCGGAAAAGGTATGTTGAAGGTTTTCAAATGTTAAGTCTAGTTTCAGTGTTTATTAGTTGACTTTAAACAAAATAAAAAATGAAATAATGACTAATAATAGATACTTTCACAAATGCTGTCTTCGTAAGATAAAAAAGTCTTGAAATGCTCTCAGCTTGGAGAAGACTACCTACACCATTACTGCATATAATGTATAACTAATCTAGTGGTAACTATTACCAAAGTCAGCAAGTTAACGGACATGTGTGGGAAAGCTTATCAAAGTTGTATCAACCGAAACTTCAAGCCCAGGGTTAACTATTAGCAGACAGGTCGTCCGACCGGGTTGTATAGCCAGACTGAGTGTGGGGTTTAACTTGTCCACTCTAAGTTGCATCAACTCCCAGTGCAAAACTATCAGAAGTGGTACGCTTCACAGTTAATTAAACCCTTCTATGTTTTCTACAGTATATAAAATAAAGAAAGAATATCCCCGTGCAGCAAATATGCGATCCCAGCGAATTTCCCATGGATATTTTTTTTTAATATACAAAACTTTTGTGACAGTATAAATTAATGATCCTTATAAGAAATTATAAAAAAATTGATGAGATTATATTTTTAAGCATATTATTTTACTGTTTTAATAACATTAAAAGTGAATATAAAAAGCTGTAATTTAAATAGAATGATCTGTTTACAGATCCCAAAAATAAGCATTAGAAATTTGACAACGACAGAAAATAGCTGATCAGTTGATTAAAAACAGAAACCTTACTATAGTCCGTTTTTTTTAAACCTGATCCTTCTCGAGGGTGGGGGAGGGATTTCAACTGTAAACAAAATATTTAAACTGTAGACAAAAAATTTAAACTCTTGACAAACATGTTCGAGTATCAGATTTCCTTAAATAAATTCCTTATAATGTCTTTCAGTAACTCCAAGTCAGCTGTTATATTTTTAAACCCAACATATTCCTTGTGAAAAAGTAACAGTTTTAAAGTAAACTGATTGAAAAACAACTGTTACCAATAATATTGTAAAACTAATACACAATATGCTGTGATGTAAAATTACCAGCTGGTATGCAACAGTGAATTAAAACCTAAACAACAAAAAAATCAACAAAAACAAAGGGCTTCAGCCAATGGGATATCAGCAAGGATAAACAAACCCCCACCACCATATCTCCCTAGAAGGATCAGGTTTAAAAAAATTTTATAAATAGTATGTGTACTAAACAAATTAAAGTGTTTCAGAGATACAAAATAATTGAACAACGATAAAAATAAGCAAAATTACCATTGGATTCTACGATTCTTGGATTTACTAATATGCCTTTAATTAATAGTCTGTTCCTGTTATTTGTGTATCTAGTAAATCTCGGTAAATACGACACTTTGTTTTTTATATGTATAGATTAATTGTAAATTAAATAAAAGTAAAAAATATATTTTGGATTTATCTGCCATTAAAACAGTTCTTTAACATTGTTTCAACTCTAAATACAATATTAAGTATTTTCTCGAGTGTGTGTGTGTGTGTGTGTGTGTGTTTGTTTTTCTTTTTTTTGCGAAAATCTCCTTTAACTTTTCGGAATTGTTGTAGGTAAATAATACGAAAGGTTGAATTGTTTGTCTCGTTATATAGGAAAATCCCGTAGAGTAATAGAAAATATTTAAAAAATTAATATCCTTCTTTTTATTTTTTATCTTATTTAACTTATTTTAAGCTCATTCAAAAACTTATTTCAAATTAATAAAAAAGACTTGTTATTGATGAAAGAGGGATTACAAAGAACTAACCCAGTTTGCCGTTCTACTAACAGTATTAGTATTACTTAAAATCTTTAATAAAATGTAGTAATAACTTATTTTTATTAGTAGTTAAGAAATTGAATACATTTTATTTAGTTAATATAATTGAACAAACCCCAATCTTTAGGGGTTTTAACAGTGCCTGTATAAATCATTATGAAACTATCGTTTTTTTGTTTTTTTTTTTCAAGCTTAGTGCATTATTTATCCAACATTTGTTTTTTTGTCAATGTTATTTATTGTTATATTATATGAAATTTATTATTAAAAAAATAATGATAACTTAGAAGATTATAAACTTTACCACAGGGTATGTTGTACGTATAAAGTTAATATGTTAAGTGAATCACAACCAGTGGGTTGAAAACTGGTATACAGAATTTAGGGCGAAGGGTCAAATGTAAAGTAAAGTTTGCCGGTCAAAAGTTTATCAATTAATTATAGCCAAGCTAGTTAGTTTACACACACAACCCTCCAACCACTATCGACAGAGATTAATTTTGATTAACTAAATTAATAAGAAATAATTAGGACAGCTATATAGGATTTGGACCTCTACAGTATTTTGTCTCTATCTAAAATTAAAGTAAAATAACAAACTAAAACCATCTTAGTAAAAGTGTGCAAAATATTTTTTCATTATTAAAAAATTCAAAAAGGATAAAATAACATTTGAGCAGTATTTTGTAACCTTTATGATGTTTTACACTAAATACAACTTAAGAGTTTGAAAAAATTTGTCTCCTAGTTTAAATTGAAATCATACTTTCGAAATTATTTTTGTCTAAATATTACATTGATATCGGAGAGTTGTAAAGCACAACACTGGTACCGCCCAACGTTAAGACTATAAACCCAGCACTTTCGAGATTGTTCGAGTTCACTATTTTTATACGTAAGGTTTGAAACAGTATGTTTATTTCCTATACAATTGTGGTCATTTTTGTATCATTTGATTATTTTTATATTTGAATGAAAGAAAAATAGAAATTTCAATTAAGTGTATCGTGATAAAATGGGATAAGAAAACTTCTTTATTCCATTTAGAATCTCTTTTCACTTTGAATTTTTTTACATTTCTTTGACAGTGTATATCAGCTTGAATCGTTTTTTAAGCAGGCGTCACAAATATACAAAACACAATGTGTAAAGTCAAATAAAGTGCATTAACAAATCATTAAAATATTAATTATAATGTTATTTTACAATAATAGCATAGAAAAACTACCTGGTTAGTTTTTTATGATAATATAAAAAAAGTTTATATACATTTTAATGAGAATAAAGACATACTCAGAAAAATGATATCTTTCATAAGTCGCCACATAGAAGTTCTGTGTCCAATTCAATCTTGAAACATTCCACAGCCACATTATTATGCATGGCTCCGACTCCACTTATAGCTCCGTTTAAGCATTAAAAATAAATTGGTTATTGTATTAAATTGAAGTTCTGAGCACATAAATGCTATGCACTTTAGTGGTTACTTTTATTACTTTTCATGTCGGCTACTTTGACGATATCTTTTAGTGCTCCTCTTTAAGAGCAAAATCGTTTCTTTGTTATAGATGTTATAGATTTTATTCGTTCAGCTTTCATTCAGTTGTATATTCATCCATATCCTATTTTTATTTTTCTAGGTCTGGGAGAAGCATTTTCTATCTTTTTACGAGCGTACATTGAAAAAATAAGTGTTCTAAGTGTTACTCATTGACTTCGCCCAACATAATTTGTTTTTATTACTGCTAAAGGGCCTGGTGTACCCATGACCTCTACACGGGCTAATAAATGGCCTTTCGCATTAATTTGCCGTCTGTGAACAACTATAAAGACATAGCAGCCGGATTTATTCTACGAGCAAGCGACGTAGCATTGGCAATACCGGTAAGGATTAAGACACAGTCGATCTAGTTAGTTTGACGAAGTTAACAGCTGTAGGAGTGAGAGGGAATACCGTTTCAATGAATTGCATGTCTAGCCGTGGTATGACAGTTGTGTTACCACTATCATTGACATTGATCACCTTGAAGCGTTTGTATGGCATTAAAATTAAATTTGCTAATGTCAGTATGACCATCCAAGAGTTTAATGAATTTGCCCATTCGGTCAGAGTTTATGTATTCTCCATCTGAAGTATTTTTAACACATAGGAGGTGTTTTGGACATTATAAGCCTTTAGAAATTTTTTGAAACAAAAACTAATGCTTTATTACTTCCACGTAACCGAATAGCAAACGCACGGTGTTTTTTCGGTGGACACGGTCTGCCAAAAGATTATGGAGGATGAGGGCAACTGGGATTGTTTGTCACAGTTCGTCCGGGGCATCCTCCTGGAAAGGAAAACCGATTTGGACCACGAAGTGGCCCAGATCCCTTGACCGAACGGCTGGATAAGGAGCGAGCCCCATGGGCGTAAGCCAAATTTAGGCCTAGCCTGACGTAATGTGATAAACAATTCCAGGTTAGAATCCTAAAGAGTAGAGGAGGTTTTTTAGTGGGTAAACCCGTTTTTTAGGGGAGTCCCACACTACAGGCTGGCCACCTGTGTGCGTAATGCATTTTTCCGCCTCTCCCTCAAAAAAAAAAAAAAAAAAAAAAAAAAAAAAAACGCACGTTAACTCAACAAATAAAAATATAACATAAATAAAAGGAATATTTTGTTTCGAAAGGAGCAAAAATCTAATGATATCATCTGATCAGCTGTAATTATTTAATTAAGCTGAGTACCCAGTTTTGTTGTATATATATATCGTATGGCTATCATAGCCAGCTACCAACTTAAATAATAATTATTATTTAAGTTTTGTTGTTGTAATTTCACCTTGTATATACGAAATCAGTTAATCAGTTTTAGTTTTAAGTTTTAACGAAATTATCACTATTTTACCCATGATAACTACAGTTTGGTTAATGATAAATTTTTTTTATCCGACCGTTGCTAAAAAAACATCAAATTGTAGTTTTTTATTTATTTTATTTTTTATTGAATTTTATCCTATGATCACTGAAGTAGGTAAATGGATACTTTTAGTACCAGCTTAGTAATTAAACTTAACACAAGTTATCTCTGGCTCAATAAAGGGAAGACGTTGCCTAACTGAAGTGAGGCTGCCAACATAGGCAGATGTTGCTGAAAATTTAGCATTACATTACACCATCTTGTTGTGGATATATAATAAAAATACTTCCTTGCTAACTAAACATTATTTGCAATGGTATTTTTATTCCTTTCATTTTTAAAATTAACTTCTAATTATCCATTCTTTAATCAGTTGCACTACGACACTTATGATTTTCACAGTATTTTTCTAATAGTCAGTCTCTTTTTAACTTAAGTGTATTGAGTGATCTGAACTTCTTCTATTCTAGAATAAGTTAGTCCATAAATAAACAAATCCACGTAGGCTACTATTCATATATTCATATATAATACTAATATTATATTTTAATAATTCATATTCATATAATTCAAATATCTTGAACTATTCTAAGACCCTTAAAACTACAAATATTATAAATACATTGCATATGAAACTAGTCAATATTTTTAGAGGAAACATTGTAAAATCATGAGGAATAATCTGTTAATTTATAAAGCGCTGCATTACAATCAACCGGTAGCTTGCAAAGTCCTTGACAATGAGATTATCTGACATTCATTACTGGGTTCATTGATTATGAGTTCAATGATATGAGCTTCAATATGAGCTTAATATAAGGTATAGATAGAATATGTGGCAAAAATTCTGTTAAATAAAATGTCACAAACTTTATCTTTTAGCGAATTCCCCTATAGGAAATACGCTATTACGGTAGTAGCCATGGTAAGACCTAAGCCCGGGACCATGTTACTTTTTCATTTTGAGGTCCCCAGAGGCTAAAAATACCGTTCGTTCATTTTCATATATATGTATATATGTATATATCTATATATATGTGTGTCCGTGGTACTGATAACTTTTGAAGGAGACCTCCGATTTTGATGAAATATGGTATGAAGGTGTAAGACCAGATCTATTTCATGAGTTCGCGAACCAACATGATCGGGTTATGTGAACGGGGTTTTATGGGGTTTCAAAGGGGTCAAAATGGGTTTTTGGCATTTTGGACTTTAATTTTTAAAATTCAACATTTTTTAACTAAACCCATTTAAAAGATCTTAAAAAAAACAATCAATTTAGTATTTTGAATTTTTAACTTGGCTTAACAGGTTACGGAGAAAAGCTAAAAATAGGTTTCCAATGTTAATCTTATGGGAAATCAACAAAACCCTGTATCTCGCTTATTTATCGGAATAACTTGATAAGATTTGGTACGTACATTCACTAGATAGGGTTTAACTGGTATTTGCTAACAAAATCCATATGGCGGCAAACCTAAATACTCACCCCCATGGGGTTTATGGGGAAAATTTAAAAGTGTCGAATATACAATGATATTTACCTTACCTAACTATTACATTTTCTAACAAAACTAACATTTTCTAACAATATCCAATGGCAGCAAACCTACATACTCATTCCTATGGTGTTTATGGGGAAAATACAAAATCTCAAGATCCTTTGGAAATTCGCTGAGTACGCAGGTCTGCTGCGACGGGGTATTTATCTTTTCGATGTTTGATCTACTATCTGTCATATGTGGCCGACCTACAAAATAGGTGTTTTTTTTGTTTTTTTTATAATTATTATTACTATTAACACAATGCTTTAGATTTCGTATAAATACAATCTTCAGATAGTAAACATTTCAATCGTCAAACCACATTTTTATCCACATGTTTATATACAGTTTACATAATGTATCAGCCCAGAAAAACTTCCACTTCAGTTATTTTACATCAGTTAAAACTGCACTATTTTCTCCTCAAAACCAATTACGCTTAACTTCTACAACTGCTAGATCGCACAAAACCAAACACTGCAGGTATTGTATTGTTGCGGTTTACACCATAACTGGATTGGTTTACAGTGCAACTGCAGTGTTCATGCAAAACCGATAAAGGTTTGCTTTGCACTAAGGAGAAACAATGAGTAGTGATTCTGAAATAAAATCTTTCCTATTATTTTACATTGAGTATGTACACCTAAACCTAAGAATTTGTATACATTTTACAAGATAGTTTCATCATAATACATATTTAAAAATATGTATCTGGGTATTTTAAAACCAACTTAAGTTAGTGTCTTCGCCCCAATGATTGCCATTTAGTTGTCCACCTGACAAAGAAGACAAAGAGCAGAAAGTCTATTTTTTTATTCAAAATGAACCAGGTGTCAACAAAGTCATTCCCTGATGAAGAAATCGAAGAAAAATTTGAAAACAAATGATAGTAGGATAAAGCTAGGTTTACAAGTGAGAGTTTTTTACTCTCGGAGAGTTTTTGCGAGTGATACGCGCCGTGTAAACAGTGCTGAGAGTTAGCTTGCCGTCACAGTTAAAGAGTAACTAATATTGTGAGTTTAGACATATCGTGTAAACGGAAAATTCGCCTATAGCTAAACACTTTTGCAAGAAACTCCTAAGAGTGTCATTCTCTCCGAGAGTTAAAAACTTTTATGTGTAAACCTAGCTTTAAGTTTTGTTTAAATATAAAAATGTATTTGTTTTTCGGTATGATTGAATTTAAATTTAAAGTTGTTTTTTATAATGAATAATTTTGTATGTTTAATCTATTTCATGGATAATGTAGTAGTAAACTAGAAATCTGTAAATTGTAGTCACATTTACAGTGCATGATAAACTTCCAATTTGCTGGTAGAGCAATTTAATTTCACAATCCGTTTACCAGGCCAAGTCATTAAGACCTTCTCATTTCATCGCGTCATTTCTTCTGGAAAAATAAATTGAATATCACGATTACTTCTTTGGGTGTACCATTTAAGTAATCGTTTTTTTAGGATTTCTTTCGTGAAAATCGTGAAATATATCTATCAGTTTTATGATAACGGCAGTACAGGTTTTTATTTTTGCTCTACTAGCTATTCAAGTGAACCTGTGATTCGTTTAAAATTGTCTTTATTACATAGGACATTTTTTTCTTGAAATTTCGTTATAAATATTAATAAAAGTGGATGGGTTTCTCATTCAAAATATTAATTTTTACTATGTAATTACCGTATATGAATTTTGTAAAGCCTCCCTTGTTTCTCGAAAAGTATTATTTATGATTACTTCTTAAACACGGTTTAAGCATCGATTCAAATTAGAGATAGTAATTTTAAGTCATATTGAGGTAATTCGGTAAAAATATTTTCTTCATAGTTTGGTGTAGGACGATTCCTCTGAATCGAATGATGTTTCTTTTGAGCTTTAATTCGAAGTTTAAAAAGTTGCTTTTGACTATAAATCTGTCATGAATTCTCAAAGTTTTAAACTCAAATTGGATGTTAAATTTAATATTAAAATTTGTACATTGCAAGTTAATTCCTTTCTTGGCATATATGCATAATGCCTTAATTAATTTGAACTCTATTGTATTTAGGACATGAGACTATCCAACATAAAATTATAGTAGACGCACATAGGTAACTAATATTTAATTTCCAATTTTGATATAAATAAATCATTTTAGACTAGCAATTAAATGAACCTCATATTTAATAATTTTAAACTCAAAACAAAATGCATCAACGGTAATGAGTGTGTGTTAAGGTACATAACTGTTATGATTTTAGATGGGCATATTCTTACTGGTTATTGGGAAGCCAAAATAATTTTTTTTTAATTTTAAAAACTATTATATAAATATAAAAATTAAACCCTTTAATGAATGAAAAATCGACTTATAGATTCTAACGAAATAAAAGATTTATGTATATATTTCTTTAGCGGCAGGCCAACACCAACTAATGTCCCATAGAACCTGCTGGTAGAGGTTAGGTTATGTGGTCAGGTCATAAAGATGAATCCCTCCTCAATCTACTCGGCAACCAATCCAACTTTGCAGTCCTAGGCCATCCTTATCAGGTGGACGCCAAAATGTTTTCCGTGGTAGTTTGAATCTGATAAACTCTCTGGAATGTACAGGGACTAATCTAACTTTGTGGCCAATCCATATCCTAAGTATCAAATTCCATTCAAAAAATAAGTATACAACAAGGATTCCAGCTACTTATCTTCTGAACGTATTATTACAATCAATAGTGTCAAATTAAATACTGGATTTCTAATTCTTTAATTAATTTATTTGATTACATAAATCATACATTGCATATATTTTCAATATTTTTAACCACGAATAATATCAGTCTAGTACAAAAGCATGCGCTGATTGATTTGACCTCAAGATATCAAGAGAATTGCAATCCTGATTGGATCCAAATTAATTTTTTTAAAGAGTTTATAACAGATAAAGCTTATAATATGGGGGTGGTAGAAAAATACAATATAAACTATTTTTACTCACATTTTATATTTTTCCATATATATTTGATAACTTTTAGCACCGCATTGCATTTTTAGAGCTCTATGGTGGGTGGTTTAGTGGTTTTTCTGTCAGAAACGTGTCAGAAAACTTTATTATCTTTGAAATTTTTTATCGATTTATATTTTGTATCTTAGAATAATATGCTCACAAACCCAACCTTACAAAATTGATCATGTCACAATGTATTGCATTTTAATGTTTTGTTGAAATCATTTTAACATAAAGTTTCGTCGCCTATCATTTTTAAGCTAGTTATTTGGTCAGAATTGTATTGTTCCCTTCTAATTGAGACCTTTATCCATGGGGGTGTAATTAAATTGTATTATGACCTAGCACTATGTTCTAGGTTTAAGTTATAAAATCGTTTCTGGAATTTATGATCACACGGCAATCCTAATACTAGAAGTTATTACATGTAATAACAGAAAAGAAAATGTGTAAAACAATACTTTTTTAGGAATTTAGGTTTGATGCCATGAGGCGTTGTTAGAAAATGTGGATTAACCCCTTATTGGTGAAGGTAAACGCAAGATCTGGAACTTTGTTATTTTTCCCTTGAACTCCTCGGGGTGGGTAATGTAGGTTTGGCGCCATATGAGTTTTGTATGCAAGTATGAGTTAAACCCTATCTAGATATACATACCAAATTTAATTAAGTTATGTCAATAAATAGGCAAGATACAGGGATTTATTAATTTCTTGTAAGATTAACAGGGGGAAACACATTTTTTTGTATTTTCTCTGTAAGCAGTTACTTTATGTTCAAAATTCAAAATACATAAATGTTTGTTTTTTCAAGCTCTTTTAAATAGTTTAAGTTCAAATTGATTTTTTTTATTAAAGTCAAAAAACCAAAAAGCCATTTTGACCCTTTTTAACCCCATTAGCATTGTCCGATCATTCTGGTCTGCAAACTCAATCATATGCAGCAGTAAATGCTGCATTACACCCCTGTACCAAATTTCATAAAAATTGGAGGTTCCCTTAAACATTTTTCGTATTCTTGGAACACATATATATAAATTTGAACGAACGGTTTTTTGGCTTCTTTGGGCCAAAAAAAAAAAACAAACAAACAAAAATTAACATGGTCCCATGCTCAGATTTTTACCGTAACATTCCCTATAGGGAAATCGACTAAAAATTACCCTGAGTACCCTCTTTATAAAATAAGGGAGATTATCGGTTTATTCGTGCAATAAGGAACTAATTCGCATCACGCCACTTCGGTGCAATCAGCAGGCTCTTGATCTGATTGCCTGTTTACAGCCTGAAAGCTCCATCGGGTCCTATCTGGGCCGTGAAATATCGAGTGGTAAAAGGTTTGCCTGAAATATTTTACGGAATAATTCATTCAAAATTCTAATCATGTTAATAAACTTATACATTTCGGCAAAAAGCACATTTTAAAAGTTAGTTACATCATAAACAACACACTACATCGATATCACCTGTTTCCAACCCTCACTTCTACCAACGAAACACCTGTTTGGTTGGCTTGGCCGGCAAAATTTTCCGCCCCAGGCCGGTAATGGACACGATTGTTGTAGGTGACAACAACAACAACAACAACAACAACAAAGAAATCAGTGACGTATTTGGTAGGTCAGCTGATAGCAACTGTCAAATATATATGCCGTACATGGGAAATTGGTGCTTTTCCCTTGGCATCATCTTTAGTTGTCACCGACCGTTAAGAGTATTCTAGTTTCGGTAACATTAGCTGATGTGAAGTGGTTGCCTAACAGCCAGAAACTCAAGCAGTACATCTCGCTAGGTTAGTTGAGGTTGTTTTGTTTGTTATGAACGAAAAAATATTTTTCACTTGTTTAGAACTTATTGAGTTGTGTAGTATGATGAAAATGTCGTTCGTAACTCGGCAAAAAATGTTTTGCCTGCTCTCGATCGTTTCAACCAGCAAAATCCCATTTTTGGCACTTGTAACAAAATATACTATTTTTTATATTTAAATATTTTATTATTGGATATGCAAATATCTGAACCCCTCTAATCCACATAGGTAGTTCAAATTTGTGTATTCAAAAAAGTGATTTGTTAGGTATGAATCTTATTAAAGTAAATCCATTAACAAAAAATGATGTGACGTTATTACTTCTCAATCAGTTTTTTAATGCCTATTTCTATGAATTTAATTTTAAATATTATTTTTCTAAAATGAAGTATAGCGTAAATTAAAACATTTTCTGACTTTCACAGAAAATAACGGATATTCACAGTAAAAATCTTATTTCCACAACTAACCTGGTTTGCCATTCTATTATGAGGAAACTAGGATGTGATATTTCAATAACAATCTCACTTTTTTTAGATCCTATCTCCAAAGCTGTAAAACTAACACCCGATTCCATTTCACGGGAATGGCGCGGCGAGGCGCCATGAATGGGGTGGATAATGCATTCTAATTATAAACGCTCGTTTGTTAAACTTGGCGAGAAATTGAATTTGGTTCAGTCAAAGAGCTCTTGACAACGCTGCCGTAATGGTTACGTTACAATCTGCCAATGTTCTGTTTCAATGCTTTTCAAATTTTGTGTTTCAAAAGAGTAAATGTTAATTAGGTTTTTGTTATAGTAACTCCTTATAAGTACAGTCAAATCAGGGCTTAATTATTTAATGAAGTATATAGTTTAGAGTGTTAGACTATTGTATAGTTCTAATAACAATGTTTCATCCATGTTATGATTTTAAATAAATTATAACAATATAAGAAATTAATTTGTATACTGAGCTTGCAATCTGAGTACAGTAGAAAATAAAACTTTTTCCAGGGAGTTTTATATACTAAGTTCACTATTATTTTATAAGTGGAAAACACGAACGAAATAAAATATTCTTATATTAAAGTAACCTTTGGCGGAGAGTTGTTGATTAATAATAATAATTACTTTTTTACGTCATTCTAGTCACTCTAAAATCGTTAAACAAAGCGATTTTAAAACGAACTTTATTGCCTTTCTTTGTCAGTGGTTCTGCCAAATAAGTAAGATAAATAAATAAATATGATGCCTCACCTGAAAAATTTGTAGTCAACTATTAATTTAACACTGCTACATATCCTTAACAGTTCGGTCTGTTTAACAGTGTGATAATGGCCTATCGACTGCACCAAACTGCACCATCATTTAATTGTTTTTAATAGTTATGCTACCTTTCAAATGGTATTTTATGGCTGTAATGTTGCATTGTAAAACTAAAAAAACCTCATAAATGTTGCTTTATGCTACTTTTGATCATGCATGAGTCTTTTGGTTATAACACAATTAATATTTTATTAATAGATATTTAAATGGAGATTCAGAGATGTACAATAAGTAAGAATTAAAATATTCACTATATAAATCGTTTTAAATCATTGGAATTTGTGTAGGTAGTATCAAGCTGACACCGTTTCGATGGTTGTATTCATCAGATTCGCAGAAGCCTATTTCATGAACATGTAAGCTACAATGTATCGGGGATTAGTCACGGTGCTCATGCATGATATCAGCGAAACGCAGAGATGGATCCAGACAATACAGTCTAATATCGACAGCTGGCATGGAGAGATTTGGTCTGGGTTTCAATATACAATTTGGTGGGTTTGTATACGAGTTAATATCTGGTGTTAGACGATTATTTACCATTACCCGTGTCAAAAGTAAAACGGGTGTTGTAAAAGTTTCTAGATACAAATTAATATGTCTAATATTTAAATCACTTCAATATTCCATTACGAAAACAAAAGGAAATGTAATACGTTTAAATACATTTCAATGTCCATCAATAAAATCAATTTCCCATTTGGATGTTCACGACAGTCAATCATTTAGAGTTCCACTTTTAGGATAAAACAGTTTAATACTATTTAAATATGGAAATGCCTTATACAAAACGATATTTATGAGTTTTTTACTGCACAGCTACACATTTAAGATCTAATCACAACTTAATGTGTGAATGATTAAATATCATCTTGAATTGATCTTTAAGATGTGTTCAAATATTGATAACTTGTAAATTTTGTGAATTTTGTAGTCTAAGTTCGAAATAGGGACATCGATTATGTCGGGGGGGGACATTATGTTCGGGTATTTTCAATACCAAGTCATACCAAATCTATTCATACTAAACTATGCATTACTTACTGCAAAGGTGCCGTTGAACAGGCTATTCGACTAAGTCAAAGGAACATTCTTGTTCCTTATCACTCACTACGTGATTCCTGTTATACAGATGATATACAGAATCACGTGACTGATTTGGAACTGGTGCAGTCGTGCGTGTACATGAAAGGTGCCATACAGTGACATGTTATTGAAATGACATCTACTTAATTTAGTTTATATCATTTCTTTAAGGGACATTCACAGAGAAGTTCTTTACTATTTATTTCCTTAATCACTTAAACGTTTAAAATTTTTGTTAACTAATAGATATTGTTACAATTTATTTAACCCTTCAAACGATTATTATTAACACTAGATGGTTATAAGTCAATATGTTTTAACATCTATTGAGATAATTATGTGGTCATGTGTGAGTTTGAAAATAACCAAACCTTATTTTTGTCTTATCTCAACAAATAGCGATACAACTCTGTACAACTGTATTTTTGTAAGCCTGGTTTCAATAACTATTTCAATTTTATTCAATAACTCACCAAACTGTGATTTAATGTAGTCAGTAGTTAGTGTTAAGAATCTTGACTGAAGGTGGATTGTTATTGATCTGAAACTGGTCTAGACGACAAGAAAATTTGAAATCTAAAGGCATATCATATCAAATGTGGTGAGTTTTAAAATTTTAAAAGTTTATTTATTTTCTACGGTAATACCATTTTTCAGAGACTTTGAATAAATACAAGATGAGGGACATGATCATGTAGAAACTTAACCCACTAAAAAAGTAGAAGTATTAACAACAATAATATTAAAGTTAAATAACACAGAAAAGAATAAGCATGACATAAATGCATAATAACGTCAGTATTGGAGAACTCTTACAGAAACAAAAGTATGAAAAAATATACTATCGATACATAAAAGTATCTAATATAATAACTAGTTTAACCCTGATACACTAGATAGTTTAGTTATAAATTGTTATAACTTGTGAAAAAATTTAGTTTTTCTCGGTCTATGAAGAGAAAATACCTTTAAATTGAAAGAAAGAACTGGATGATGAATAATTTGGATATCAATTGGTTGACTGTCAAAGTTTAAATATTTGTTTTCACGAGAGAAAAAAAATCGTGATTTAAGTATGCTAAAGACGTTTAACCCACAAAAATACTATTTTAAAAAAATGAATAAAAGTACGACTAACTGCTATTAACTTAACTACCTTGCATGACAAAACTTATTCAAATGCAAAGATAAATTAAACTTTCTAGATTCATAATTAAAGAATATTGCTCAACAAATGGTGACTAAATTAACTTTTTAGCACAAATTTGAAAATTGTTGATAATGCATTATTTCGCAATTTTTTATTTTTTTATATACTGTTAAGTTTGGTTTTGGGACTATGATTTTTATATATTTCACAAAGTTGGTTCTATATACATTTGTTTTAGTTTAGATTCAATTTCTGTCATATAAAATTTAGTAATATGTTACCTATTGATACATATAGAAAATTAGAGTATGTAAAGGACAAATCACTAATACTAACATAGTATAACAATTACAAATTACATTTAAACATTAAAATATTATGTTCTTGAGTTATTTAGTAATATAATTCTCATGAGACTTGTCTATTTATATTTATGTTTATTTTTAACTATATAATGTAATAAAACTATAAGATTGTTAATTTTATAATTATTCATTGATTTAAATTATTTATAGTCAATAGCATAAATATAAACAATTCTTTACTTTGGAAAGCGGTGCTTTGAATTTAATTTTCCCCAAAAAGTCAGCAGTTTCTCATTTTATTTCATAACTCTATATGGGAATGGTTTATTTATATTTGTTTACCTATATGATGTAAAAATTCAACGATTGATAGTTTAGTATTTATTAGTTTATCATTATTAATTTATAGTTGATATCATGAAGTATTTCGTACAAACCAAAGTTGATATCACACTTAACCACTTTTCACTTTGGAAAAGTGCTATGTTTTAAATTTAATTTGCACCCAAAAGTCAGCAGTTTCTTAAAAAGAAGATTTTTTGTACACAAAACAAGGACGGTCTTCAAGAAGACTAAGAATAATTGTGGGGGATGTTAACCAAAATGATATATTGGATGAAATATCTTTTAATAATCAGAAGTATTTGCGCTTGTTTGCCTAACGAGGTTCAGAAAGTATATGAGCAGCTCAAGTTGAAATTGCTCGTCTCGTTATAAAGAGGAAACCTGTCAAGATATGAAAATGATCTCCTTCTTCTCTGCTCTCAGTTATTCTGTCATATTTTAACAATCATAATCATGATACAAAATCCATTGTTTTTCCAAACTTTTCATTTATTTGTGACAAAGTAAATACTAGATTATATAATTATATATACACATGAATACACCATTGTCATTCAAAAATTTCAATACTGTCCTTTAGATTTGACTAGCTTTTCTTTAGCCGTTATAATTTATAGGATAGCAATTGGCATTTCGTTTATCTAATACTTTGACTTTTCCATTATTTAGTTTAATAGTTCAATATTTTATTAATTAAGCATATGAATTATTGATAGTTTGTTTCTATTAACGTTGTTTTTTGTGAGTAAACAAATGGTTAAGTTGTAAAACAGAGCTAAGAGTTTAACTAAGAGTATACTTTGCTAATTACTTAGTATATCCATATTCATTGCTCTTAAAATTACTTATTACGATTTTATACTATATACAGCGTTGTTCATAATATCTTTCATCCAAATAATGCCAGTTTCATCACAAACTGTGTTTATAAAATCAGGGTTTGCAAACACAAATTTATTTATTAATGTTGGTTTGTTATAAAATATTTCAACAGTAACTTCATGACAAAATAATTGTTTTTATAACGACTTGTTTGTTCCAAAGTATTGTTAGACATTTCCACTACTCATAAAATGTATGATTTTTTAATACTATACTTATTAAAAGTACCTAAAAGTTATGACATAATTACATATTTTCTTACTTGCGAAACTTGTTACCTATATAATTGCATTTATTTTGTACATATATCTTGAAATAGTTTTAAAGCACATATGAAAGTACTATGAATTAATACATCAACTTAGTTGTACCAAAATTTATCTAAAAAATTATTTGGGAATTTATTATTTGAGGGGTCAATAGAACTACGGACATTATACAGCTCCGTACAGTATACAATATACAGCCTACATAGGGTCAAATGTAAAGTTTCCCAGTTTCAAGTTTATCAGTTAATTATAGCCAAGTTAGTAAGTTATGCATATACACCCTGCCAACTGTTATCAGCCTAGTTCAAATCTGATTAGTTATATGGATATAACATATACAAGTCAATGGTGTAAAGTAAATGGATCGTTAACGAAAGCTTCTTCTAATTGTATTATTTTACTTGTGGGTATAACACTGTATAACATTTTTAAAAAATCAAATACTAAGAATATAGCTTTTATTTAACGGTTTCAAATCGATATTGATGTATTTTATGAATTTTAAACAAATAATATTGAATCCCACAAGAATTCAAAAAATATATTCACTTTTCAAACAGTATTATGGAACGATCCCGGATATCCTATGTATAGTTTAACAACGTTTGTAGTAAAATACAACACGACTGTAACATATATGACTGTCTTTAACCACCTGAAATTGTATAATTAACACGTATATAACATGGGCACCCTATTATTGCCTTTATGTTCGTGGGAGATTTATGTTCAAATAAGCAGACCTTAACATAAGTAATAAAAAATAGTTAATCAGACCTGGGCGTTATTGCATTGGCGACCACAGTTAGGAATAGAAATTGACTTCCGAGGCTGTATATTCTATTAGTCCACTATTATAAAATATTATTTATTGTCCGCAAATAATAGAAATGAACTTTTAGGAGTCATTTTGTAAATAAATACAATAAAGGTAAAAAATACAAAAAAGAGAGTTTTAATCAAGTATAACGTATGATATTGAAAATTAAAGTTAATACATTTTTATCCATATGCGTCTTAATATCTTTTTCGCATTTTTAAACTTTGGTCCTGTCTAAGCGAGAATATTTCTCTAGGGTAGAGATTTAAGTCGTACGTCTAGGTAAAGATGTATGAGTATTTTAAATGTATTTCATTAGTATTATGTAAATTGAGGTACTGTATTTATCTTTAGGTTCTAGTACATTCGATTAAAACAATTAGAAAATATATAAAAACTCGCCTGCGGCTCGATGGGGGCTCCGCCCCCATGCCCCCTCAGGGTTTTGCCCAGAAATTCGTTAATTGTTGTTTAAGTCGCATATAATGAACAGATTACATATGAATATAAGAGTTTGTAAATGAGCAAAATAGCAAAATAAATTTGTAAGTTTATTTATAACATAAATTAAATCCCACGACTGCAGAAATAACCTAAATTTGAACTTGTGCAACTAACTCAATCTAAGGAATGAAAATATATTCGCCTACGGCTCGTTTTCAGAGTTCCCCAAACCTCCTTCCCTAATTCCCCGAATTCTATAAAGGTTAATGGAGTTGTGAATAAATTTTGTATGTAGGTATTGTATAAGTATTTACTTAAAATTATAAAATTCATATAAATAAATATATGAAAAAATTAAATGGATAAACTGCATAAAAATGTGCAGTAGATCATCGAAAACAATGAAAAATTCCATTAAAACAAAATAATTGAAAATCTTAACAAAGTGGATAAAACTTGCCAAAAACCCCTTTTATTTACAAAAATACTATTCAGTTACTATCCTTCAATTAGTTGTGTTGAAATTCCAGGGAATAACATAACGATCCAGTAATATCGAACATACAATGATAAATACATAATGTAATATTGGCATTCATTACAATTCCTTTATTTCAGTTTTTAATGATGTAAAACTTTAAATTTACCTGATTTCCTAAAAAATTACTGTCAAGGCAAATAAAAAACTTCAAGTTTCTAAATACAATAATACAGTAGTTACTAACAAAATTATGTTAAATAATGGTTAAAATATTAAAGTTAACATACACATCAAAGGACGTATGTTTTAGCCGTAGGACCAGGTCAGTAAATAACAATCAAAGTAAAACAATCAGTTGCTTGATATAGCAATTCGTTCCGACTCACGTTCAATAGAAGAATACGTGATATTGAAAATCATAATGATAATTTTTAAGTTTGATAATTTAATTGATATTGGTACTGTGCAAGATATGTCTATGTGCAAAGTTGAGGTTCTGTGTAAAATATTATAGTACTTGTAAAATTACGTCTACATGGGATAAAATTCCCCGCAAAAATAAATAAACATTTAATTATGTTTAATTGTGTGGACTGGGGGGCAAAAATTCATAGAACCAAACTTGTATTAACTTGAAAAATGTTCGCGAAGATTGCCACAGATGTTATAATTTGGCCGCTAGAGTAGAAAAAAATAATGTCATATTTATTTAGGGTAAAAATGTTTGGTCGCTAAATTTTGAAATCAGATAGTTTTCTGGGGCAGGAAATAAAAGTTTTTCATTTTAAATGAAAATACTGTACTGCCACCTTTTTAAATTAAACATTAATTTATTACGCACTAAAAGATAAATCAATTGTGTAATCTGCTATTTTAGTTAAAATTTTTGTTGAATTGTAAAATTTAAATTAGCATGCTATCAGGTAAAGTCAATGATGTACTTCCTAAAGCCGCGTCCGCATTGGCCGAACATGTTCGCCGAACAAAGTTCTTCCGAACTTTTGTTTGTTTGTTGCTAACCGTTTAGTATGTAAATCATATGGCCTGTTAATTGTTCGTTAATAATGTTTGTTGATTTTTGTGTTCGCCGAACAAGTTCGCCACGAATGTTCGGCCAGTGCGGACGCGGCTTAATGAGTTCGTTAGAAATTAAGTGCCATCCCAAATAAAGAACCAATTTTTGGGAGGACTATCATGCAAATATGATACTGTCTTACCGGGTGTCCCATACCAACCTTGCACCTCTTTTAAAATTGAACAAAAAAAACAAATTGTGCCGTTGTAGGTAAACACATTTTGCTCTGTTGATTGACACTGATTTCAATACAGAGGGGACCAGACGTAATTTTGAAGCAACTTTAAAATTTAATATTTTAAACCCTAATCATACTGATTTAGAATAATAAATAGCATGACATTATTTTTATAACTGGGGAAAATTTAACATATATTATGTCTGAACATTTTACATATAACAGAACTTACCAAACATGTAAATGTCTAAGAACCTCATTTAAAATAATATACCATCATAAAACATCAATTATCACGTGATTAGTTTTACTAAACATTTAAAAACATGTTCATTAATCTCCGTCATGTTGTAAATTTAATAAAAAAAACTTTTTGGACCAAACTGACAATTTTTGTTGGAAACGTATTTAAAAGAGTCTAAGACATTTTTGTGCCGAGACATTTTTGCTTAACCTAAAATGCTCAGAGAAGAATGAGGAAAATCTAAATTTCAACCTCAAATATTCAATAAACTGCTAAAATTACGCGTACAAGATCAAATTGTAAAGTTTTCTTAAAAACCGTGTAAAACTAAAAAAAATTATTTAAAGTGAGAGTTTGTATTTGACATCAGTGACTTCCAGTCTGGAGAGGTAATTTCAGATACACCCTGTACATTGAAATTACTCTCGGTGGATAGACCGCTTTACCTATAAAGGCACAATTGGTTAATGTTATAAAATTTCTTAAAAAGAGTGTTTCGGTAATCCGCGACTTCCAGTATGTTGGCAATTGTCTCAATAATTAGGTCGGTAAGTTTAGTTCTCGCTTGGGAATCACTCTGTAGTAAGTAATATATAGGAGATCTACTTTACCGACTTTTGACGAATTTCTGATACCCCGATGAGTGAGTCAGTCAGTTACACATTCGGGAGTATATAATTTAGATATATAAACAATGGATTTTAAATTAATTCAATTACAAATTTGAGATGGATTACCTTTTTTGTAAACTACAAGAAAAGAAATGCATACTTTGGAGACAAATTAAAACCAAATTCAATTTTCTATTCAATATCGCAAACATTCTCCGAACTACGAAGTTAGAATGCATTACTTTGGCAGTCTTAGCGTCATAAAAATAAATTGGATATCACATTTAAGTGTTAAACAAAGTAGTGCTTCTTGAGCTAGTGGTTATGATTATAACTTAAAGTGTATCCTTATTTGGTTGTTTTTTAACGTGTACTTTTTCGAGTCCAATCCTTTAATTTACTTCATTTTATAAAATCGTATGGTTTTTTCCTTTCTAAATCTTGGTTAGCTATAAAAGTTTGTTTATTTTTTAAATTAGTGGGTTATGTATAACAATTTTGATTTGCATTATTTCGTTAATGTTGGAAAACGGATGTTTAAATATAGTCAATAGAGTAGAAATTTGTTTTAATCATCAATATTTTTATAATTTGTTGTTTGAACCGTAATAAATACTTATAGGTTATTATTCATAAAAATCTAAAACGTATAAGCCATTTTTATTAACCTCGATTACCCTCCTCTTCCTCTAATGCCAATTACAATTAGGGATCATACATTTATGTAGTTCAAACCTAAAATTTTACCTACGTTTCACTGGCACCATGAAAGAAGGCAGGATCTCCAGTCAAAGGTGAAGCTGCCAACATATGGCCGATGTTCGGCGACAAAATTTCCATATTGGATAAGGCCTCTTTTTGTGATTCTTAAATCAAAATGCTTTCTTTCCAGAGATTTTTGTTTGTTGATGCGTGTTCAATTTGTTCTAGTCTTATTTGGTTTTTAACTTAAGTCGTGTTCAAATTAAATAAAACTGCAACACTTTTTAAAATGATTCGTGCAATTTTCCTCATAAATGGAAAAAGGGTTGCCCTAGACGAACAATATCCAGCTGCAAATGCTTGAGTTAAGACTCGTGAAGGCATATCTTGTGATGAATGGAGGGACGCTCTGAAGATGACAGCAAACATTGCTCCAGTAAGATCTGTACCAGTTAGGTCCCAGGATGGTAACCACTGTCGATGCCGTCAAAGTGAGATCGAAACTCTTGCCCATGTCCTGGGATCATGTACCTTCAGTGACATTCTCCGAAACACCAGACATCACAAGATATGGTCAACACTGAAGAACTCCAAGAGCAGAAGTTGAGAGTTAAGGAAGAGGTCAGTGGAGTCACAGAGAACGGTAGGACGAGAAGGATAGACATAATAGCGATTAGTAAATTGACAAGAACTGGCAAAATCATCGATCCTACAATTAAGTTTGAATCCCAACTTGGCCAACCCGAAGAAGTTAATGAGGAAAAACACTAATTTATACTCCTACCACAAACTATTACAAAGAAAAATATAACCTAGAGAATTTACTACACAGTGTGGGACCCCCACGATCTACAACAATCATTCATAATGTAGCTCGGTCAGCTAAGTCAGCCGTTCTTATCATTTATGTTGTCATTTCCATTCATCCCTTAGCACGTGATTGCCAGGCAAATCTCTTAGATTTAAGTCTGAAATAAATATTATCATCTTCGAAGAACGTAATTGTAAAATAAAACAAAAATAATAGTACTTATGTTAGTTACATTTTGTAAATTGATGGGGATATTCTACACAAATCCTTAGTAAAATGTTGCTTGTACAATTTATAATTTATTGTACAACGCATAACAACAGTATGCTTCAATTTACTACGAACATAAATTAAGTACAGTTGTTCATAATTTACCACCAAATGTAAAACTGAATTATATCATGTTTAGTGTTTGGTTTGAATTAATCAAATCAGATAAAACTAATAAATCAATCAATCAATCTTTATTTCAATCAAAAGATAAATACAAGCATATTTTTTTAAAGTGCAAAAACCAGAGAAGGTTTGTCTGCACTTGAAAAGTACTTAACAAAACTCAAAAATGTTTTCCATTACACAATTATTCACAATCAGCAATCTAGCCAGTTTTTGTGAGAGTTTCTTCTATTCTACAGCACAAAAAAGTATTGAAAAACAACAGCAACAGAGCAACAAAAACAATAACAAGATATATCTATGAAAAACAATAACAATAAATTATTCAAAGTGTGAAACTACTGAGACCATGAATACAAAACTCAACACTATAAATACCTATAATACCCAACATTTTCAACAATTAAAAAAAAATTATGATGAATTTTATATTTTATGATTTTGTGATTTTATAGTTTATAGTTTATAGTTTATTTTATTTTTGATGAATTCTATAATAGTTGATAAATGTTTGTGGTAGATAACGTTATCTTAAGGGCTCCTCAGCACGGATAAATTTATGGCTTCCCTTGTTTCTGGGAATGTATTACGATAACGTACCAAAGGCGATGCAAGCATTACAGATACCAATTAGATATATTGGGAGTGCTTATTGGTGTAAATAATTTAGGGATAATTAGTAATAACAACAAATGTTTTTTTTTTTTAATACTGCAAAAAACTTAAAAAAAAGTATATTTTGAAACATACATAAACACCAAATATTTAATACATAATGTTTTATGTACATGATGTGGCAATGAAACGGCACTTTTCTGAAATTTCACCAATAATGTATTTTCAAATAGATAATGGCTGTTTTAATCTCAACTTCAAGTACATTCATGGAAACTATTGTTTTACCTTAAACGCAATAATTGTTTTGAACGTAATGTACTAAGGTGGCAATTTCCTTTTTGATGTTTTACATGGTAGTAAGCGGATATCCCTTCGCAATCCGTGGCATTTACATTAGTGGTATTTTGATTTAAGCAAAATATAGGTCATTATTTTAAGTAGATGAATTAAATTTATTATAGTGAAAGCATCAGAAGTAATTAATTTATTCATAATACGTCAATATGACAATTTAGTCTTTCCAACCCCCATAACAATAAAAATGTATGGTTTCAGAGATGAAAGACCACTTTCAAAGGCCAATTTCCTATAACGGTTTCCAATAATGATTCAAATGTTCCGCTAT
>JAQYXR010000702.1:0-63454 GCA_030545055.2 Neoaliturus tenellus
CGGATCTCACCTTACTGGATTACAAACCCACACACACACACACACACACACACACACACATATTGCTGTTTGAAAAAAATTTATGTTTAATTTGTGCAAAGGTCAAAGGTCAAGGTCACCCCAGAGCTTTAAAAAAAAGGCAACATATCAATATGTGAAATTTTTTTTTTGTTTCACATATTGATATGTTGCCTTTTTTGTGTGTTTTTTTTTTTTTTTTTTTTTTTTTTTTTTTTTTTTTTTTTGGTTTTTTATCTTTATTTAAAACAGTACAAACAAGATTACATGACAAAATATATATAGTTAAAAAATACAAACAGATACAAGAAAGAAAAAAATTATTTTTTTAACACTGCTGCTTGTCTGCGATGTGGATGGTAAGCTCGGTGGGAGTTGCTGCCGCTGCATCCGTGGGACACCAAGTAGAGACATCCTGGTTGTATGGAGCGGAGATCTTCGTTTTGGAGTAGGTGTACAAATCTTTTGGGCAGGTAAATTGGAATTTTGCTTCATCCCCCGGAGTATATGGTGCTTCGCTGAGACTGCAGCAGATTGCTTCGCCGACAGTAGTTTCCATTTTCTTCAGTGCATGTATAATATAATGTTTTTCATCCTTGAGTTCAGAACATTTTTTACCGGCAAAATTG
Source organism: Neoaliturus tenellus (assembly GCA_030545055.2). Lineage (NCBI taxonomy): Eukaryota > Metazoa > Arthropoda > Insecta > Hemiptera > Cicadellidae > Neoaliturus > Neoaliturus tenellus. Next base: position 648 of record JAQYXR010000702.1, read on the forward strand.
TAGACTTGGAGTGGGCGTTGAATTGTTCCACCAAAGACTGCAGAAACTGGTTGGATGCCATGGTTGTTCTAGAGGTCCTCACTGTCTTCTTGCTCTGAGATGTTGTCGTCTCGGAATCTCGAGTAATACTCGTGCCAGGTCTCGGTCTGCTCCTCGCTTTTATAATCGCCGTTACCCCCACCACCATCGCCGATTTCTCCATCTTGCAGGTAAGTCGCTAATTTTAAAGCGTTTTTTAAACGCACAGTGCCTGTCCCTTTTATGTTCCACACTTTGTGTGCAAATACAAATGTTTTCAGCAATAAATTTAAAATTTTTATCTATTTGCACATCTTTAACTGGAGTAGATGTAAATTGTTCTATCCATCTTTTCTTTTCAAGTCCTTTTGTGTAAATATTAGTAAATCTGTTTGAAAATTGATGCATAATATGATACAAGTCTGAATAACTGGTAAAACCGTCATACCAATCGATGTGATGAAAATATTTCCAAGTCCATCGGTTTGTTGTTGCGGCTTTGGTGGTTAGTGAAGAAAAAGAGCATGGTGGTTTAAATAAAAATGTGTAAGGAATATTTTTATCTAAATCGTAAAATACGAGTTCTTTAATTATAAACCGATCATCGTTACCACGAAAAGCTTGAAATTCAATAATACCCGGCTTGGACTTGATTTCTTCTTCCATGTCCATTTGAAAGGTCACCCGTCTATCCATCACGGTGTCAGAAGGTCAACTGTTTTCCACACCACGGTAGGCATTTATTTATGCCAGGCCGTACAGTTGAAGGCGCGTTGGTGTATATTTAACGTGGGCACCATCCCCGGTAGGCCTACACCCACAAAATTTTGAATTTTTTATTGAAAATTTGCCAATTCAAGTGTAAAGTGTTGTGAAAAATTTTAAAATTTTATTTAACTTTCCATCTGGTCATTTTTGTTGTAGTCATTCTCATCACTTTGATCCTTTTCATCACTGAAATGTGTTTCTTCATCAGATTTTACAAAATTATTTTTTTCTTGCACATATTGTTCCAATTGTCTCCACATTTGAACTTCATGAGGAATTCTATTGAATATTGAAGTGTCCACAGGTCCATACAAAATTGGTGCATCCGGTTGTTTGTCCAAAGTGTCTGTTAAATAATCTTTAATAATCGAACTGGAGAATACTAGCTGTCTTAAATATCTTGTTATCGGTTCAGTTGCACATGTTAAAATAAAAAATTCTTCTCTGTTCAGCTGAATTTTTATGTCATGTTTAGTCGTATCTCTGAATCTCATTTGATGTTCACCTCGGTGTTTAATAATATCAATTTCCAAGTCTGAATCCAATAGTCCTACTTTTGTTTTCCTGCCAAACATGTTGCTATTAAAATAACATTCCAACAAATGGAGGTGTTTCATAAAAGATTCCCAAGCGTTGGCTGTAAACAAAATCATTTTTGTTCCGTGGGTTAAAATTACTGTAGGTGAATAGTCGGTTGATTTCATAACTCCAATTAAAACACTTTTATCCAAACTTGAAGAGATTGGATAAAAAATTCGTAAAAATACCTCCATCAAAATATTTGGTGAAATATTTTCTTCCACATTTCTCTTCCTCTTGGATAAATATTTCTTCTTTTTACCTTTTTCTTCTTCTTGATCTGCGCCGTGTTGCTGTTCATTCATGTCCAAAAATTCTGAAATTTCTTTTTCTATATCGCATTCCGTTGTACCACTAGTAGAAGCCATATTGAAGATGATGCTACCCATACGATGTCAGGCAACAAACTGATCAGGAGCGGTCTGTGCGCTCCCCTTTTATAATCGCGCCGATGATTGAAATCTTACAAAAATGAGTTTTTATAAAACATTTTTAACAATTCCTGTCAAAGGTGTGTAAGTGACAATTTTATCATGTAAAATTAAACAATATGCAGTTGTATTTGCAGGTATAGGCTCGTTGAATTCCATTTCTATCTTTATGTCAACACTTGATGATTTTACTGATTCATTTTGTTTAGAACAATCAATTACAACTATTGTGTAACCATCTAAGTATTCTTCTGGTGATAATAAAGGTGTATTTGTTTTACCGTAATATGAATTTTGGAATCTCGCATACATATCGTATAATATACTGTACTTTTTATTAGCGAATGACACATTTAAATTGTCGTAGGGGAAAAACTGTGAATTCAAATAAACTTTAATATTTTTTAAGTTGCAATGATCAAATTTGCCTGCATGTTTTGTGATACTGTCTCTCCTACCTGTTTGTAAACCAAATATAATATACCTGGCTCGTTCTACGTAATTAGATGTTTTAACAGTCCAAGTGTGTCGATCCGTAGCAGGTAAACTGGGATGTTCATGGAATTCCCAACTTCTAAAAGGAATTACAATATCACGATCAGCCTTTAATTTCCTTAATAGTAGCATTCTATGCTCGTCAGCTAATTTAACATGTGGAACTCTCCATACAATTTTGTCTAATGTTAATTTCCATTCTAAAGTTGCATCTGTTGTACCGTCTGGAGCTTTAATAATGTCTTTATCGTTAGAAGATCTCAATAAAACTAATTCTTGTTTAACATTTAATATTATTTTTCTATAATCTTCAGCAAATCCAAGCAACAAACGTAATGGAATATGAAAATCAAAATATCCCTTTGTATTCGGAGTGATTGTGTCATGTTCAGGTAAAACCCATCCGGCAGGTTGAAGTAAATTGGTTTCATTAGGTGATATAGATGTTATCCCTTTTAAAGTTGTTGCAATACCTACTTTTTTAGTGGAATCAACTGTTACACCTGATATTTCATATCTAATTTCATCAAACAGGAAAGCCATAGGATTATTTATAAATGGAACTGTTGTACCAGTAGTAGAACCATCCTTTTTAGTAACTTTTCCTTCGATATACAAGTAACTTTCACATGGTAGTGTGTAAATGTCCTGATGTTGTATAGGAATACGAATTTCGTCGTTATTGTTCAATTTTGATGAAGTGTAAGGGTTGTGGGTGTGATATTCTTTTTCCCATAGGGTTTCGTCGAATGTCGGACCCTGCGCTATATCCAGTATATCCATAATCGGTTAATTTTAAACCAATCTTTTCTAAGAAACGAATGTTCTCGCGTGTTAACTCCTCCACAGCTGAAGAGCTACTAATGCGGTTTCCCGTAGGTTGTCCACTTTTTAATGATAAACCCATGATTTTTGTATTAAAGTGTCGATTTTAAATGTAATCTAACTGTAATTGGCTCTTCTCGGAAATCTATCAAGTTACCGTCTTGATCCAATACGTTCAACACGATGTCTGAAATGAAAGTGGTGTTCAACGGCAGATATACTAGGTTTTGTGGCTTTTCAACAATTTTAAATCCTGGAGGTACACTCGGGTAAAAAGTATGTATTATATGGGTATTTGCTCCATCTCTGTAAGCTCCCTGTATAATGTTACAAGTTATATCTATACTATTGACTTTTAATATTGTTACAGTTTGTTTACCGGAATGTGTTTGATTTGGTTCTAAAATTGGCCCATCTTTGGGAAATCCTAACAATTCACCGATTGAGTGTTCCTGAGTAAAATCTATATTATATTTGGAGTTAATTTCAGCTTTCATCGTATTGTTATTACCTTTTAATGTTATATTGTCTTTTCCCATTTTATTTTGCAAAATTTCATTAATATGATCAATTTCATAAGAACCTGTGGGTAAACTGCAAACTTCTAAGTCTGTAAACTTCCCACTGGCATCTTTTCCTTTATAGTAATGCAATAAGTTATTTTTATCTTCCGTAACATTGGGAATAGAGTTGTAAGTTGTAAAATCCAACAGTGCCGCTTCCCAAAATCTTCCTTCTTGCAAGCGTAACGCTGGAAAAAGGATACTTCGCAAAGTGGACGATTTTCCTGTTAATGATACCGTATAGGAAGACATCTCAATTGTGACTGATACTTTTAGCTAGGAATTCCAAACATAAATGGCCGCATATTAAAGTGTTATCAGGTTGTTCTCTTTTATAGTTGTAATATATGTTTTTAGCAGATTTAAAGTAATGCTCGAGTTCTTTAGGTGGTGGTAAATTGCCAAAACTATCAAAGTAATAAATATTATCACCTAATTTCTTATAACAAACCCAATGAGTGCCAGGACCTTCTGAATTGTCTAAATTTACAATGCCGGTTTCGTTTTTCCACATTTTAACTGGTAATTCATCTTTCATAAAGACACCACGAAAAAAAGGTATTTTTAAACATGAAATGTATTTAAATAATTCAATATTTGTTAACGCTTTATGTGGTATTACTAATTGATTTCTTTTATTTAATATGCACGATACGGTCTTAGGTATAGACCTGCCCCGTTTTTTACCATTGACCATACTGTTGGTTTTTTGCTACCCTTTCTGGTGGAACGTCGTTTTCTTCTAATATTCCCTCCATGTTTTGTCTTTGCCGATCTCCTTTTCACTCTTCGCCTCCTTTTTCCACCTCCTACCGCTGTTTTAGCCTTCATACCTGCTGTTACCGCTAAAGCTGCTGCTTTTTCCGCAATACTAGCGTCACTAGACTTTACTCGTTGCCAATAGAGTTGTAAGTTGTAAAATCCAACAGTGCCGCTTCCCAAAATCTTCCTTCTTGCAAGCGTAACGCTGGAAAAAGGATACTTCGCAAAGTGGACGATTTTCCTGTTAATGATACCGTATAGGAAGACATCTCAATTGTGACTGATACTTTTAGCTAGGAATTCCAAACATAAATGGCCGCATATTAAAGTGTTATCAGGTTGTTCTCTTTTATAGTTGTAATATATGTTTTTAGCAGATTTAAAGTAATGCTCGAGTTCTTTAGGTGGTGGTAAATTGCCAAAACTATCAAAGTAATAAATATTATCACCTAATTTCTTATAACAAACCCAATGAGTGCCAGGACCTTCTGAATTGTCTAAATTTACAATGCCGGTTTCGTTTTTCCACATTTTAACTGGTAATTCATCTTTCATAAAGACACCACGAAAAAAAGGTATTTTTAAACATGAAATGTATTTAAATAATTCAATATTTGTTAACGCTTTATGTGGTATTACTAATTGATTTCTTTTATTTAATATGCACGATACGGTCTTAGGTATAGACCTGCCCCGTTTTTTACCATTGACCATACTGTTGGTTTTTTGCTACCCTTTCTGGTGGAACGTCGTTTTCTTCTAATATTCCCTCCATGTTTTGTCTTTGCCGATCTCCTTTTCACTCTTCGCCTCCTTTTTCCACCTCCTACCGCTGTTTTAGCCTTCATACCTGCTGTTACCGCTAAAGCTGCTGCTTTTTCCGCAATACTAGCGTCACTAGACTTTACTCGTTGCCAAGCTATATCCGCGAGCTTTTTATCAGCTATTGATCTATTTTTTGTATCGCTAAATGTGGAATATGCTATATCGTGTTCTTTACAAGCCTGATCTAACTTATTTATGCCTGGATCGCCTCTTTCCAGTCGTTTTTTCAATTTAGTTCCTGGTCCGCAATATTGATAACCTCCCGGTATGTGAAATTCGTATGGTAAAGCGTCTATTGCTCTATTTACGACAGATCCTACTGGAATTCGATTTAAAGCTTTACTTAATAGAGAAACCGCTGTGGACGTGATCCCACCTCCTTTCCTTACAGTGTCTCGATATGGACTGATGTACTGAAATGTCATGATTGTCTTTTATAATTGAAATGCACAGCTTATGTGTTACCTCTACGACGAGTTGAACATAAATGAAGTTATTTATGATTTTGATCAATTAAATAGTAAAAGGACCCCAAAGTGTGGATCCTAATATTTGTGTTGTTTTATTAAAAAAATATTTATAAAGAATTTCTTGTTTTATCCATGTATTTCTCTGTTTTTCATCAACAGGTTTATATTGTCCGGCTGCAATATGATTATGCATATCAAATAATATATTACCTATCACTTTAACAAGGAAGTTAACATTTACAGCGTTATCTACATAATCAGGGTCTGCAACATTTGTTAATCGTTTGTTATCACAATTCCACCATCTATGTCCACCTGGCTCTAATTGTATTATCTGTTGAAAAGTAACAACATTACCAGGCAATGACGCGGGAGCTATATTTATTAATTGTTTTCCTTTACCATCCCAAACATTATACTTTGGTACATGTCCATCAATAAGTAAATTCTTTTCTTCAAGTAATGTAAACTTTTCATTTCCTTGTACAAACAAATCCCCCCGCCGTGATACCACTTGGTCTTGTTTTACAAATCCAGATGTTTCTTGTTTTAAAGTCTCTTTCATTTGACCTACTGTTGCACCATCCGATGGAGCCGAACCATCTTTTACATTTGCTAAACAATTACCAAAACAATCTATAACCCCTACATCACGTGTGATACAATGATCTTTAATATATTTTAGATTTACAGCATCGTTTTCAGTTTTTGGATAACCTATATCGTTAATAACAAATTTATAAAAAGAAAATCCATCTTTTGTCTTTTCAGGTATTAAAGAATGTAAATAGCGTCTATTCACGCTGTCTTTTTCATCTTTAGGATCATCTATGTTGGATATACGTTTATTGTTAGCACTATACGTTTTTCCATTGAATTTTAACGTATTTTTTAATTCAGATAACAAATAACCTTTGTTTATTGCATCACCGTTTTGATTTGGTTTACCAACGTTGATAATTCTATGATTTTCTGCATCATATGTGTTATTGTGTAGTCTTAATGTTGGTGATATTTTTTCATTTACTATTTTTAAATTTACTGCATCGTTTTCGTCCGTGGGATCTTTTATGTTTTTTAACCTTTTATTACTAATATCATAATCTCCTTCAGGTGTTTGTGGTAAACCAGCACCTCTTTTTAAGTTATTCGCGTAATATAATCCATCCGAGGAATACCGTCCGAACTTGTCGACACTCATGGTGCAACTGAATAGCATTTTAGGGAGTAACGCATTTTTATGAGATTACCCCTCGGTTTCTAAGTTCATCCACTAAAGCCACCCATTCGTTTTCCAATCCAGTATGACCCGCCTCTTTGGCTTCATGTATTAGTTTCATTCTATCCACCAATTTATTGATATTATTGTAATAAATTACGTTTGTATTGTATAGTTTCTTCATCAATCCTTTACCGGTGACTGATTTGCTTCTTTTTCTCGGTTCTGGAGAACTTAAATCTAAAGTGGATGCTACTAATCTTCTTTTTACAGGTTTTCTTCTTATAATCGGTATTAATTTGGAAACAAAATCTTTATATTTTACAGATTTATTTCTATATATGGGTGCTTCAGGTAAATAATTTCTTTTATATGCATTAGTTTGATCCAAAATTTTGCTATACACTTCCAAATCATCATTTTTTACCAATGCTTTTAAAGGTTTATTTTCAAATAATAATTCAAATAGCCCCCTTGTTCCCTTATATATTTGATCACCTATGTGAATATTATCATGTTCATCGACATCTAATTTGCTATTACCAATCATTACACCTTCTTTGGACATTCTTGCTCCATAACTGTGGTATTTTTTAGTAGAATCAGTTCCAATTAACAGTTTTAACAAGTATTTCCTTCCTAACGGTCCTTTTGTATGAATAGTTTCACCCAATAAGCTTATGTTTGATGGTTCTCCTTCTGTTTTTTCTTCTTCACTCGCTATAGATACCACTTCCTCTTCACTACCAGCATATACATCTTCTCTTTCTGCCGTTGTATCACTAAATATGGAGGCTTCCGGGTCCTCATCGCTAATATCTTCTGATATTACACTTTCCCTTTCATATTGTGTTATCGGAGCAATAATATCACCTTGAAAAGAAGGTTTAGTCAATTTTTTGTTCAATTGTTTCAAAGGCTCTGTAATAGGTTTAAAAGTAGATTCGAGAAATTTCTCCCTTTCGCTGATACCTAACTTTAACGCTCTGTTTTTAGCCCGAATAGAATCACTAAGTGATTTAATTTCCTTTACTAACTTTTCTTGGTTAACCATGTTTGTAGCAAGACGTGCTGTACAAGAATGATTGTGTGATATAATGGTTAGTGAATTAATATAAATTTATCAAAACCTATCCTGTATCGGCCGTTATTTAGTGGTTGTTCCTTCATAATTGTCAAAAATCCATAATTTTCAGCCCAAGCCTTACCACATATGTCTTTAAACCGTTCATATGACATATCCGCATTGACATGATCGTAATATATGTGTTTTAAGTTAGTTTCATCCTGTTTGAATACAATTAACACATTTGCGTTGTCTCTTATCAGTTGTTTTGGTATTTTACTATAAGTCTGCCCTATGTAAATGCTATCTATATTGTTATGTCGACCCATAGCGAAATAACTCCTGATAGTGTTTTGGTTTTCACAGGATACATCATCAAATATAAAAACTGAAAATGGTTTAGCTTCATGCGGTTGCATTACGCTTTCACTTGCATCAAACTTGTAATATTTCACTTCTGGCACATTATTAAATATTTTTTCTAATAATTGGTATTTGGGTTGTTGTAATGATTTGGAAAAGACATACAAGTTATTGAAACGCAATCCTTTTGGGTTTGTAATCAAATTGAATACTACATTTGTTTTACCACAATTTGATGGACCGGTTACAAGACAACGCACCGTGTTTGGTAATAAAACACCATGTTTGCCACTGTTTAATTCTGAATTGTCCACCGTGAGTTCATCAATATTATTAATAGGAAAACTATCCTTTTGCGGTATTATCTCCATCCTTTGTAAAGGTTCAACCTAAAATGATGCTCCATCATTATATAAGATCTTTTTTAGGTATCCAAGAATCTTCACTCTTATTAAATCCTAACCATCGCACTTTAACTTTATCTTTTTTCCGTTGTAACACCTTTTCAACGAGATATACATCACCTACTGTGGATTTTAACATTTCATGTCCATAAAACCCTCCTTCGAGCAATTGTCCTTTATTATCTTTTAAAATGTAAGTTTCCGGTACTGTAGGTTGCACCTTAAATACGGTAAAAACCTCATTTGTCCAATTTGGCAGATATCTTTTACTGAATACACCTTTGTATTTGCTTATTCGCACTTTATCACCAACATTAAACAATTTAGGCTTTAGTTTTTCAACTTTTGGTTTAGTATTCATTTTTATACGTTTTAATACGAGTTTTTCATTTTTACTAGTCACTTGGTTCGGTTTCATACCAATTGTTCTATGAAACTTGTTATTGTAATCTTTTATTAGTTTTGGTAACATATCAATCCATACGTGCGATCCTCTGTTTGAAAACATCTTGTACATCGCACCTTTTAAAGTTCGATTGAATCTTTCTATAATTGTTGCTTTTACCTCTGAATTAGTCGAATAATGGTTTATATTGTGTTTCTTCATTAAATTTGAAAATTCTTTATTGAAATATTCTTTACCATCATCGGTTTGTAAATGTTTTATGGTATTTTTGTCTCTCTGTATCGCAGTTTCCATGGCTTTTGTTACACTCTTGCCGGTTTTATCTTTTAGCGGTAAAGCATCTGCCATTTTTGTAAAACAATTGATAATAGTCAATATATATTTAAATCCTTTATTTTGTTTACTATAAGGAATCATTTCAATTAAATCAGCTTGATATAGATCATTCATTCCTTTTATAACAGTATTTCTTCGGGGAAATTTTCTCCTAGCCGGTTTATGAAGTTCATGAACAATTTTTTGTTTCAAATCCATAATTTTATCCTTCCTCATTCATGGATGAAGTAAAAATAAATTTGTTATTACATTATACCCATATTTAACTGGGTCAAGGTCATTCAAATTGATGTAAAAAAAATGGGGAACACGGCGTTGGACTTGCCGTGTTCCCCATTTTTTTACGGAAGGAAAAGGAATTTAGGTCGAAGAAGGACGAAGAGGGACGAAGAATAGGTTAGTTGTCGATAGGGTTGAGAGAGTAGTGGCCAAAAGGAAGAGTATCAATTTGGTTTTCCATAATGTGACGTTTGTCATCTTTGTTTGACAATGCTTTTTTCACTTCTGTAACACTGTACACTTTGTGTTTTTCACTCCTTATGGTGTTGAATTTAGCAGTCAAGGTGGTGTCGTTAAATAAACAGTTTTTGTATTGTTCAAAGTTTACATTTTTCTTCAAATAACTTGTCTTCACACCTTTTGCTTTTTTGGTGGTAGATGTTTCTTCTTGATGTCCTTTATATACTTTAAAAGAATATAATTTGGACATTAGTGCAACGATTTCTTCCATGCTTGCTCCATTGCATTCATCTTTGAATTTGCCTAAAACTTTCTTATTATTTTCATTGAAGTTCGGGTGATTTCTTGGGTAGTCGGAAAAATCAAAATCATTTTTGTGTATGAACGTCCGAAGATCTTCATACATGTCTTGTGTCTTAATCCAATAAATTAGTGCGTCCGTGTCCATGTAGGCTACTCCAATATTTTCTCTTCCATAATGTTGAACCATTTTGTTGTAATGAAAGTCATACATGTGCGTTTTACTTATATCCAATATTGACATTCCTATGTACAACGGTCTATCCATTACTATCTTGGTTTTCTTCATGCTGACTGCTACCAAGTTTTCATTAATTATCATACTTGTTCCAAAATTCGGTTTCTGTACAAGTTTCTGCATCTGTCTGGGGTTTGTTACTAATTTTACAATTTTGTGTTTCCTTTTGTTTTCTAAAGTTTTTCCAAATATTGCATTGTTCATGAGCTTGTAAAAATCTTTTTCAAAAGCTGATGTTGCTGCTGCTCTCCTTGCAGTGTTTGAATCAATGTATGGTTTTAAATAACAAGATTGTGAAAATTTTAAAACTCTATGAATTTTGGTAATAATCAATCCTAATTCCAACGCTTGTTGTACAACCCAATAGTGCGCGACATAACGGTTTTTGTTGTTTAATGTCATCATTAATTTGGGCCATTTTCCCGTCGGTGATACTTCAGTTTTAGCCAACAGTGGCAAGTCGTAATGATGATCGTGTAGGTGTACTGGATACTCAAAGTCGCAGTCTAAGATGTAGCCGGTGTCACCTTCTTTGGGAATATCCATAATATTTCCAATTGAATCAGGGTCTACCCATTGAAAGTCGCCATACGGAAGGGGTTTGGACATTGCCCAACCGTACAAATTATTCGCATCAAAATAGCCCAGAAAAATCGAATCTTTAGTTTCATCATAGTTTGGTAGAAATTTATTATTAGCTTTGACATTTCTTGTAACGGCCTGAGTTAATCCACCGCGTACACCTGATTCGATCATCAAAACCATATCGATGTCGGTTAACAGCTCCAACTTGCACTCGGTGGATTTTAACATGGCCTGCCATGCTAAGCCGGGAGATGTAAACGAATGAAGGGGGTCCAGTCCGTAAGCGGTGAAACAGGTGTTCCTAAATTGTTCCATTATGTCACACAATAATGTTACATCTAGTTTTACATAAAAGTCAGAATAATCACCCAAGGTATTCATTCCTAATTCATTCCAGACTTTCTGAGCATGATTATAATCTTCAATTGAAATTTCAGTATCGGTTAATTTACTTTTAAAAGCTTCGATTGGTGGCAAACATGTTTCATCAAATTTTTCTAGTCCAGTAATGTAATCATATGGAAACACACCTTTTCTTAGCACCAAGTCCATTTTATCTTCTCGCACAATTTTTCTTGTTTCCTTCAAGTCTTGTCTTCTTAAATTAGCTGTTAGTTTGCTAAGGCTGGATTGCATAAATCTATAAGAGTCCACGAATCGAAGCTTAATTTTGCCAACAGTCTTGGAAAAACTAATATAATTCTCTAAAGTGGTGGCCAAAACATCAATTTTCCCATCATCCCTGCCCAATTCCGGAATAATAAAATGTGAATCATAACCACTAAGGTTATGCAAAACGACTGGAATGAATTTCGGAAGTTTATAATTAATATTACATGAATTGCAAGCAGCCCCTCTGTAATAACCAGTAAGATGATCATGGTCATGAACTTTATGGTTCTCAACAGTAAATTCTTTTTTACACAAGTAACAATTAGTGGCATTGATATATTGAATTTCCTCCTCTTCATCTAGAGGAATCATAGGGACAATATTACTGTACACTTCTTCAACCTTATCAGCTATATAATACAAGTTATCTACAAAATGTTTAGCAGCATCCTCACCTCTGTACAAAATTGGGGTTGAACTTAAACCAAAATTTTTCAAATGTTCTTCTGACAGTGTGGATTTAACAAGCAAACAAAAACTGTTAGGTTTATGCAGCTGGTATTTCGTCCTACTGGTAATTTCCCCTTCTGGATGTTCTTGGGGTACCAGTGTAGACTCAAAGTCTGCATAAATTACAAATGGTACCCTATATTGATGGCTAATCTTTTCAAATTTTACAATAGAGCGAGTAGGTGCAGGCAAACTAATTTTGCATTCAAAATTTTCATTACAGAGTCTTTGGTGTTCTTGTAGCCACTGAGCACCTCCTCTTCTTAGCTCCTTATTTACAAAGCAAAAGCACCTTTTACAAATTGTTTTTTTACATTTCCTTTTGGACAACTGTTTACCTACCAAAGCTTCAAAATCTTTTATGTACACATAGTGTGAAATTTCACCTTTAGTTATTAATAACAAATCAGTATGGTTCCTAAGTTCAGTTTTAGTTACCCTTAAGGGGTACACATTATTTGCATCATCCAAACCAAAAATATTTACACTAACACCGGGATTCTTCTTTTCAAATTTACAAATGTCTTTAACACTTACAGGGTAAGACAGTCCTTGGAAGTTATATCTATTATTTATATTTACATAGTGTCTACTTACTCTAGAAGGGCGCTGCTCTGGCAAAATATATTTACATAACATAGCATACTTAAAACACTCATTATCTTCATTTTGTACATTTATACATGCTTTCGTTTTCTCAATGGCTTTTGGTAGAGGGACGTAGCTGCTTCCTCTCATACCAAATCCGTGCTTATGCACTCTTAAATCTAAACCCTCTACAGATGTAAACATCCAACCTGACCCTCTCCCCTCATGTTCCTGCAGTTTTGTTAAGAGTTCTTCCAAACATTCCTCAACAATTTTATTTACATCAGAAGCAAACATGAAAGTACGGTTTTTCGTTATAAACCCCCTCACTGTTGTTTCACCATCCGTATTAGTAAATAACGCATCTAAAACTAAACCAAATTTTAAAAAATTTAGTCTTGCCAATTCTTGTCGCAAAGTTTGCCCAATCAATAATTTTGCTTCAGTTAAAAAATTTTCAAGATCAAGCTGTACATTACTTATTTTGTGATGGATTACCGTATGTCCGGGGAAAGCTGTTGTACGTATCTGGTTCATTCCTTGTTCCATGTCCGTGTCTATGTCCATGTCGGTGTCCGAGTCTGTGTCGGTGTCCATGTCCTCTGTAGGTCTCCTTCCAAGTCCTGATGGTCCGGCGCCTCCAAACTGAATGACGGTTGGCCTCCTCCTTTGCAGCAACTGCAGCTCGCTTTCCCAATCGTCCAGTCTTCTGTGATGTTCTGATAAAAATTTTTCAATAGAGTCCAAATCGTCTTCACTTACTTGCACATTGTCCTCTTCTTTATGCAATTCCAGATGGATTTGCAAAATATTTTCATCAGGGAAAAATTCCCCACAAATATGGCAAAGAAGCATTTTTACCACAAGAGCGTTTGGATGTTTACTCCACGAAGGTTCATCCAATAATGAGAGGCTGGGTTAGCCGACCTGCTTTTATAGCGGGTGGTGGGGGGTGATCTTGGGAAAACCCCCTTCTGCGCATGCGCAGAACAAAATGTAATAATTTCTACATAAAATTTTCATTTAGGACTAATATATAGGTCAAGGTCACCTTTAATATGGTAAAAAAGAGGGAACACTGGATAAGAGATGGTAGTAAGATCGACTTTCTAACAAATACTTTCAATAATATGTTAACAAGTTCAAAAGTTAAATATTTTTATTTTTTTACTGTCCAAATTGTTCAGAATTAAAACTTTTACATATATTTGTTTGAGCAAATGCTTTTGGCACACTTACCACACGCCAAAACTCAAAAAATGTACAGAATTAAGACTGATCTCGCGGGGAAATACTTATGTGACACCTAACATTGGTTATCTGACTCAAATAAGAATTGGTGATATATAACATATTGAATAAAAATTTTATTTTGTATAAATCACCAATACTATGCGAGTCGGACAACCAATGTGAGGTGGCTACATAGTATTTCCCCGAGAGATCAGCTTAATCCTGTACTTTATATGAGTGTTAGCGTGTAGGAAGTATGGCAAAAGCATTTGACCAAAAGAAAATATATTTAAAGTTTTAAGATTAAACAAACTAGCGAGTATAAAAATAAAAATATTTCCTAACCATTGGCAACCTGTTAACATATTTCAGTGTAAAAAGTATTTGCTATTGAGTCAATCTTACCATCACCTCCGATCCAGCGTTCCCTCTTTCTTACCAAATGAGACTGAAGCTTGACTACCCGTATATATCACGTTTCCCCCACCACAATTGATTCACAAAAATAGATCAAGGTCATCGGACATTATTATTTTGAGCGGAGGATAGAGCACTAAGTGATATGTTATTCCAGTATCACAGAGTGCTCTATCCCCCGCTCTGTTTTTTTCCACATACCAAACAGCTAGTCCGTGTCCAAGTCCAATTCACACAAAATAAAAACAAAATTTTATCACTTACATTCCTAAAATTTGTTCATTACCATCATCAACCTGCTCAGGACTTCCAATCACTAGACATTCAGAATTATTATTTTTATTTTGCATTTGTCTTTCAAGACATTTAATTTTTGATTCCAACAGGCAGATGTAATCAGAAGCTGCTGTCAGGGTGTCGAGCTTGCTGGAACGTTTGCTCATTTTAGGCACTAACAACTGCAAACGGAACATTGCCGCTCGCTCCTTGTAGTTACGCTTTTGATCCGCCAACCGTTTCATATATTTACTTTTTAAATTTCTGTCCAATTTACCCTTGACCAACTCACTCCTCAAAATACTGTTTTCTTCACCATCATTGGAAGGTCCAGGTTCTGGGGACACATTTCTGACCAACTCACTCCTCAAAATACTGTTTTCTTCACCATCATTGGAAGGTCCAGGTTCTGGGGACACCTGTTGTTCAGGTTAACAATAATTTTTATATTCCACCAGCATCGGAGCATATACATGCCCCGATGGTAAACGCTGAAATTCCAGGTCTCCAACAAACGGATTGATACTGCACATTACGTCTGACAAATTGAAACGTTCAAGGCAGAATGAGCTCAGTGAGTGGCTATAGGAGTTCAGTAATGGTGGGGGAACCCTGTTGTCACATGATCATTGACTGGTTTACCTTGAAGATAAACATCAGTTTAATACAAATAAGTTTTTTGCTATAACTTTTCTTCACCATCCAGAACACTGGTTTGGGACGTGTCTGAATAATGTTTTTTAAGAAAAAAAACATTATCCCCAGGTTAAAATATTATATAAATGAACTATTTTTTTTTTTTTTTTTTTTTTAAATAGCTCATTTATATAATACCCCCCTCCCTTATTTCAAGAGGGTGAAGAAATAATTTGGAAAAACAACATTTAATAATATTTAATTTGGAAAAAGAAAATGTTTGGAAAACAAAATTTAGAAAATTAAACAAACAGTTTTACTGATTGCATTACTCCTGCAAACGCCACACAGTCCTCAGCTTGTTTAAAACTTTAACACGTATCAAGTACCCTCTGTTGGTCATAAATCTAGGAACAATGAATTTTTTAGCAACCCTTACATGAACGTTCTGGTCTTTATGCCTCATCAAAAACAGGTGAGGTTTCACACAAACGTGTGCTCGAAAGAAATATTTTTCACCAGCATAGAGTCTTTGATAACGTACCTTGGGAATCTGTGTGGTTTTCTTAGGGGCAATGTTAAGCGAACATGAATCAAGAGTGCTCCGATTGGATGCTGTTTTGCGGTCGAAGTGATAGCGGCACAACTCCTCGCCGCTCACAGCCCACCTGGTGCATTTTTGATTTACTTTCGCTCCAGTTATCCAAACATAATTACATTGGCGTTTCGGTGCCGCTGCCTTCTTTACTGTTTTTTTCAGACCAGAATTAATTTTACTTACTTTATTGTTTGTGGGTTGCTCCACTTGAAGGTCATTGGAAGTGGAAGGGAAAGAAGTTAAATTTAGTTCGGGTTTGGAAGGGCTATGGACGGGAGAGATAGGATCAAAGGTGGAAAAATAATTTTTGATAGGAGTAGATGGCTTGGAAGGTGACCTCCGTTCCTTCGGCTTCTCGAAGATTTCCTCGTCCGAGTCCAAATTGATGGTTACCAGGCCGGGATCCACACTACTTCCACTTGCCACGGTTGTGACTGTTGGTGTTGTCACAGTACACATAGCTGTCACCGTGGTCAAAATTGTGCGAAGCGTAGTGCTGGCAGTGATGGTAGAGGAAGCGCCGGGTCTCAGGTCCACAATAATTTTTTGAGGCGAAGCGGTCGTGGCTGGCGGCAGTGGAATCTGCGAAACATCAAGAATCGGCATTGAAAGGGACGAGGCGTTCGGCATTGGAGCGGAGGTGACAGCAGGCGAAGTGGTCGGCAATGGAGCGGAGGTCACAGCAGGCGAGGCAGTTGGATAATTCTTAATGCGAACACCCATGGTCACGAGAGCGGTGTAGAGTCGGCTAGCAGGCTGCAAGTCTGAAAGCAGAATGAAGCAGCTCGCGACCCATTGGAATATTCCACCACACTATGTGGTGGGGGCAAACAAGTCTGTTACGTAATACCCGGATCTACTTATGTAACCAAGTGGCCAAACGTGCCAATGGAAAAGTACCTGAGGCCTCCACCTCCCCCCTCGGGGGGGGGGGGGCGCAGTTTTCGTCCGGAGCAAAAAAATTTTGGTCAAGGTCAAAATCAAAAAAAAAAAATTCGGGGGGGGGCGCAGTTTTCGTCCGGAGCAAAAAATTTTTGGTCAAGGTCAATATCCAAAAAAAAAATTTCGGGGGGGGGGCTCACTTCCCGTCTGGAGTCGGGGGGGGGGGGGGTCACCTACCCCTAGGACTTTAACTCTTGGATGGCTGCTACCCTTACTTATGTGTGAATATCAAATAAAGTATTTTACCACTGCCCAGACAACCAACACTTTAACGCATATCGCTCTAAGTCCTGCGAGCTCTCAGGACTTTGGCAAAAATCCGCCAAGTGTTGGCTGACTGTGACTACATGTGGAACAAAAAATATTTTATTTTTTATTCACACACAAATATAGGTCAAGGTCATCCAAGAATTAAAAAGAAATTCCCCCGAGGCCTAAGACCGCCGGCGGTCAAAGGCCTCGGGGGAATCTCACAACTTAGGGGGAGGTGAAAAATAAAAAATAATTTTACTTAATTTTGAGTTTCCATAAGGGAAACATGCTACAATAATTTTGGTTCCCCTAACGGGAATCATAAGGTCATGCTAATCATGACCTGGGCCCCATCTTAACCGATAAACTGACATAAAGCCTAACGTACCGGACAGTGTCAGGACCCGGTGCTTCGTGCTGAAGGATGCCAACCACCCGTATGTTTCCAGTGACGAGTGATGAGGTCCAGCAGCGCCCTTGGTCCGAAAACCTAAGGGTGGATCCCAGGGGCCTACCCCCAGGCTCGTTAAGCACCATACTACTGTTGTTAAAAAATAATTATTGAGGCATGCTAAGCCTCCAAAATAAATTATTTTACGGAGGCTTCTAAGCCTCAAACCTAACACTTTAACTGCCAATTTACAGAGGCTAATCCTCCAATATACGAATTTAGAAAATATTTTTTCTTAGGGACAACCTGTGGAAGATTAGTACAAAGAAATATTTTACAACACAAAACTTAAACATAGGGGGATTCATGTTACAAAAAATAAAAAATTTTTACTTAATTTTGAGTTTCCACAAGGGAAACATGCTAAATAATTTTGGTTCCCCTAACAGGAATCATAAGGTCATGCTAATCATGACCTGGGCCCCATCTTAACCAGTACACTGACATAAAGCCTAATGCAATGCACTGACATAAAGCCTAATGTACCGGTCAGTGTCAGGGCCGACACTTCGTGCTGAAGGATGCCAACCACCCGTATGTTGCCAGTGACGAGTGATGAGGTCCAGCAGCGCCGCTGGCACAAGGCCTAACGGTGGATCCCCAGGGGCCAACCCCCAGGCTCGTTAAGTGTCATACTATTGTTGGTAAAAAATAATTCTTGAGGCATGCTAAGCCTCGAAAAAAATTTAATTTTACGGAGGCTTCTAAGCCTCAAACCTAACAGTATAACTATTTACATAGGCTAAGGAAGCCAAAAATTTATAAAAACTAATTTTAGGGACAACCTGTGGAAGATTAATACAAAGAAATATTTTTCTAAACACAAGACTTAGACTAACACCAACCTGTGGAAATATTAGCACACACAAATATTTTTCACTGCACAACACTTTCACTAAATCACAACCAACACCGAGCACCAAGCAGCAAGCATAAAATAAAATTATTTCCTAACACTACACATGCCATGCCTTAGACTAGAAAAGAATTCCCAATATAATGCGGCGCCAACATTACATTGCGAATCCTGTAGGGCAGAGCTTCAACCACTCAGCTGAAGTGTTTGAAAGCAACTGCGAGGAAGCTAAGCCTCAGAGAACCGAAGCTGAGCCGGTCAGGAGTGGGGGAACCGGACCTGGTTACATAAACAGGCAGACCTCGACACGTACTTGTTTGCGGCATTGGACAATCTCCAAGAGCCACACCTGAATACATTACTAACCGGATCTCATTATGCAACACGTGTCAAGGTATGGCAACGCCTCGGGCTATGCCACCTCCTCCTCCCCCGGGGGGGGGCTCACTTCTCGTCCGGGGCCGGGGGGGGGGTCTTGGGACTTAGAATATTTTCAGTCCAAGTCAGGTGTACTATAGAATAATATTTTAGCTTGCCGGATTCAGCACAGCCGGCAGAGACGGTTACATAATGCTTATATAACAGACTGGTTTCTTGGCCAACTGGCCAAATGTAGCTCAACAGAAGGTAAGTCAGTTTATTGCAAGCCAACAAACACGCCACACCTCGCCGCCGCGGGACTTTTCTGTGAGTAAATTTTTATTTTTCCTTCTTAATAAACTTAGCAAAACAGAACCTAGCCTGTTTTGCACGAAATTAATTTTTGTTACACTGCTACACTTACGTTTACTTAACAAATTATTTTCCACTCCTTATTTAATATTTTATTCCTTACTTGTTAAGACTTAGAAACTGAAATGATGGAAGACTGTTTCATACAAAATTAATTTTTATTTAGCTATACAGGTCTCCTAATATTTTCCTACACTTGTATTTTGCAGGTGTGGCTAAATATTTTTCGCTCACAATTTAATTTTATTCCACACAAGTGGATTTTGAACTTTACTACAAAACTGATCCATGCCCGTCTCCTACAAAATTATTTTTCATTTGGCTCTACCTCTTTTAGTCTTACATTAAATATTTCTTGGAGTTAAATTTTACACAAGTCTCTCGGTTCATTTTTCTGCACAGTACGTGTTACTCCTTGGACAGTTCCCAGCAAACTGTTTCTACACTTCACAACAACAGTCCACATCACCCCCTCCACTACTCATTCCCCCACTATAACCCTGTTCCCCCACTACTTCCAGCTAAGGTCCAACACTTGACTAAGTGTTTCAGTTATGTCCAAACCTTACTGTGAAACACATCTATGGCTGAAACTTTGCGAGAAAAATTATTAAGAGTAAAATTTTTGCTGGCCAAGCAAAATAATTCTGTTAAGGTGTCCAAGACTTCCACTTTAACAAAAATGAAACGTTGCTTCAAAAATAATCCAAAATTTTACTCAAGGGACACAAATATTACTATGGATGATAAAATGTTTCAAAAACTTTTAGACGAGCTAACTTTTGCCAGTAAGGTTACTTTGGTGACTCCAATTCCCGACCAAGTTCCAAGATCACCTGAGAAAGAATAAAAAATAAATATTTCTCAGGAAATATTTCCAATCCGAGTTACGGTAAAGGACAGACTCGGATGAGTTGTTGCAAAAATTTTAATTTTTTCTTCCTTCTGACCACTTTACCCCCACCACCTCCTTATCCCCACCACTGAGCCGGGTACCTGGGATACCGTCTGTGTACAAGTCAGTACGTCTTCGGACGCGGCGCTGTTCGGATCGCGTGTCGTTTGTCGCACTGTCGGGTGTTTGAAGAAATTATTCTTCGGCTCTCAGTCTCTCGGTGGGTAAGTAAAATATAAAATTATTTTTTTTTTTCAAGTGGGGCTGCTGGGACGGGTCAATGACCCCTGACGGATATATTAGGTCGAGAGTCTGATCGCTAGGGAATAAAAAGAATATTTTTTTGCACTTTTGTGATTCCTCGAGAAATTTCAATTTCTCAACAAAATTTGAGGAATCGCAAAAGTGCAAAAAAAAAAATTTTTGTATTCTTGCGTGACCTTGACCTAATTAACGTCAGTGACGTCATCATGATGACGTCAGCGGTAATGACGTCACCATGACGTCATTTATGTGACGTCATGTGACATCATATGACGTCATTGGTGCCGTCATTCGTGACGTCATTGATGACGTCATCACTGCTGACGTCATCGTGATGACGTCACGTCCCAGCAGCCCCACTTTTACACTACTAATAATGCTGCACCCTTACTATGTAACACAGACACTCTTTAGTATTTTATAAACATAAAAAATCGATTGTTTACTTAGGCCTAAGCCTTAGTAGCCTAATCAAAGCGTTATATTAGTTAAAAACATCAAAAAATAAGCAAACCTAAACTATCAATTTGTAAACTTGTTAGTTTAATAAATAAGTTTTTTGAGAGTTTGAACAGGCCTATAAATATTTTAATGTAGGCCTATCTATTTTGCTTAAAATAAATATCGGTACCATCAGTAAAACATTTATTAGTGACGCTGTTATTGGACACATTAAAAAAAAAGTATAAATTAGTGAAGATCGGTCTAGAACCTGGGCCGTTTGATTTGTAGTAAGTCACGCTAACGACTGCGCCACAAATACTGTCGTTAAGCGAAGTAAATGTAAAGCATTACAACGTTGCAAACGACAAATTGATTGCCCAAAGAATTTCCGATACATCCGTTTCTTTTAATACAAATGTGAGCAATTTATTTAAACTAAACCTTTACAATTTATTCTTAATTTTAAAGCAATCAGCTATTTTACATAATTAAGCAACTTTCTTTCCATTTAAAGGATAATACATCATAATAATTGTAAACGTTTTTAGGTACTGACCATAATAAACCAAATCCTTCATGAACTTTTGTTCATCCACTCTGTATTTAGACAGAATACCTCGTGTGTTTACAATCAGCTGATTGAAATCATGTAAAATAAATAAATTTTTAAGGTTTGAAAATGTCGATATTTTTAAAAAAAAGGAAGTAAGATAACGTTAATTATATGATTAAGCAACTTTCTTTTCATAAATGACAATACATCATAATAATTGTAAACGTTTTTAGGTACTGGCCATAATAAACCAAATCCTTCATGAGCTTTTGCTCATCCACTGTATTTAGACTAAATACCTCGTGTGTTTACAATCAGCTGATTGAAAGCATGTAAAATAAATCAATTGTAAAGGTTTGAAAATGTCGATATTTTTAATTTAAGGAAGTAAGATAACGTTAAAGTAAATAAAATCTGCTAATATACAAAGGTTTACGTTTTATTTGGTACAAACTGTGTGTAAATTGGTCCAGTGGAAGTCTCAGACGAACTGTCCAAAGGATTGGAAATGTTGGCTTTTTCCCCCATGTTAAATCTCCATAAGAAAAGTTTATTTTTAATTTTTGACCGATTTAACGTAAATATTTTTGAAATACGAATAAAACCTGTTAATATAGAACCGAAAACGTTTATTTTGGTACAACCCGCATGTAAATCGGTCCAGTAGAAGTCTCAGACGAACTGTCCAAAGGATTGAAAATGTTGGCTTTTTTCCCCATGTTAAATCTCCATAAGAAAAGTTTATTTTTCATTTTTGACAGATTTAACGTAAATATTTTTTAAATACAAATAAAACCTGCTAATATAGAACCGAAAACGTTTATTTTGGTACAACCCGCATGTAAATCGGTCCAGTAGAAGTCACAGACGAAGTGTCCAAAGGTTTTTTAACTTTGTATATAGATTTACTATCCATCCTAAACTTTCAAAAGTAAAAACAATTTAAAAAAAAAATCCTTTCCTGCACAAACAGTAATTATTTTAATACTAAATTATGTCACTAATGTAGGCTACTTTTGTTTTATGATATATGTGTAAACATAAAAAATCTATACTAATTTAATACGCTAAGGGGTTTTTTGTGTTGAGAACTCCTCCTACAATTTTCAACTGATATTCAAGTTTTTTGTGTGGTTGGATAGGGCTTGGCCTGTACTTGTTTCCGCCAAATATTGATGAAAATCTGACATAAAATAAAGGTGCTACACACAAATTGAATTTGAAATTTTCCCAATAGAATAACATTGGGTTTGAGTTGAACATTTTAAACATCTATTAATGTACAGCTGTGGATGTATTTAACGTGGATTTTTGTGATTACTTATATTTAAAATATTGGATTGGTCGGATGTCGTTGATTTATAACTCAATCTTACTTTTGTATTGCATCACTGAATCACTAATCAAAATATATTGCTCGATTTCGAGCAATAATTAGACTAGTACTACTAAAAGGATAAACTAGAATATTAACTTCTGTCTTTTAACTAATCTAGTAACTTTATAAAATCTAATAAGAGCTAGTGCTCTAAAAACATTTCAACTATATAGTTCCCTTTATACGTGGCAACAGTAAACAGTACAACGGTACGTCCAGTCTCGCGGCACTCATGTCATTGGCCCTGACTCAAAGTCTATTATCACGTGGCGCCGTTTTGTTTTTCACTTAAGGTCGACTGAACAATCGTTTGTACTGAGTTGAGTGGACGGGAAATTACAATAAACATGCCTAGACCTATTAGGGGTGAGGGGGGTTGATTGATTGATTGAATTTTTACAACTTGTCTTAGATCTATTTTGGTATTCCTCTCTTGATATGGTGAGTACTCCTTAAAAAAAAACAAGTACCCATCATATGGTTCAAGTATATTACTTGATCACAAAATTCAATATGTGCCTACTGCTATTTTGAGTTAAACCAGGAGAGCAAAAACTTTATTGGTTCCATGAATAGGCTTAATATTATAACGAGTACTAAACTATAGGCCTAAAGCATTTGAACACTAACATATTTTTCATCGTAACTTTAACAATTATTTTTTCTGGACTGAAACACTTGTACTGCTGCTTCAGTCTACATCATTATTACAACTAAACACAAAAAAATCATCTAAAACAAGTAACTTTTCTATATTCTGCGTAAATAATGTGCTACTGGTACGTAAAACAATTGTAAAAAATATGTAGACTATCATTTAACCGTTTAAAGAATCTAACCACATCACGATGTTTTACTTTCCAACTACAAGAAAGGCGTGTTGTTTAGAAAAAGTTGATGTTTTTAAAGTGTATTAAAATGTTATCTTGGAATTTGTACTGTATTTTAAAGACTTTCATTAGGACTTGGTGAGCGCTGACAATAGAACTATGAAATCCTACTCTTTTTAGTGATATTGGTTGGAACAATATCAACTGTTAAATTAAATTTCATTAATTCCATCTATGTGCTTATTAAATCATCTACTCAATGATCTACACATTATCAACTGCAGACATTACAATTATTAGTTTATTTAAATCGCTTTTGTGATTTTCACTAAGCATTTATAATTATTTTATTATGGTACCTAACTATTTAACCGAAACAAACTGTATTATTTGTTTTTGTTTTTTTATGAAAGGTAAGTTATTTTAAATTTTCCTTAAGGAAACTTAACTCAGAGGATTTTCTCAGTCGATTAGACGAGTCTTTTCCTTATGGAATAAAAGTCAAATTGCGTTTTAAGCTCTATCAAATAAACGAGTTAAGGATTAGTTTATACCAGGAAGAGGAGGACCGTTATATACTTACTTTATTCCTGATAACTTGTAAGTTTTCTTAATAGAAGTAAAACTTGACTTTGCCATTTTTAACTATTTTTAAGCCCCCAGATATTTTGTGCATTTTTTCATATACATAGGCCTAATTTTCTTGACATGTGATAGCCGTTCACAATTAAATAATGTTTACGTTCCAAAAGTGTGTTTCTAAGAATCATTTACGTAATTACTAATTACTATAATTCTACATTTATATGTAGAAACCTAATGCAATCAAAATAAGCATTGTTTAATAGTAGCATTGTTTGTACTTAAAATCGTCCTAGTAAAAATTCTGTAAAAGATTTCTCAATAATTTTAATTTATCTGGTTAGCATTAATAATAACAATATTTTACAAAAAA
This sequence comes from Neoaliturus tenellus, assembly GCA_030545055.2. NCBI lineage: Eukaryota > Metazoa > Arthropoda > Insecta > Hemiptera > Cicadellidae > Neoaliturus > Neoaliturus tenellus. The sequence goes on from JAQYXR010000702.1 coordinate 25,182, forward strand.
ACTAGTATGAGGTCTAAACTGTTATAATAATGTTGTCGTTTTACATAACATTTAATCTAGTGAATCAGTGTCTTCAACCACATAGACTAGTGTTTTATTTTCTGATATGTATTTACGATTCTGGAGATATGAATACATTCATCTCTCGTTTATGGTTTCGGTGGCGACACGCCTGTAGCTTCTGCCCAGGTCGTAAAATGTGCCTCAAACAAAATATAAGTCGAGGAGTAAACATTCTTGTATTCCAGCAGTCAATCCTTTCTTTGCGTAAAACACAAAATTTCTACTTTTTATACTATAAATAATGTAATTTTTCAAATTAAAACTTCCTTCAAACTATATTTTCGCTTTCAAATTTGATCTTACTCTTAGGCCTCCAAAAGCTTAATCTTCACCTGAATAAACAACTCTCTAAAATCATATTTTATACTTAAAATATTTCATTTGTAGGCTAATCTTTTATAATACATATTTGACTGTACATTTTCAGCTATTAAATTGAACATAAAGGCTGTAACTAAACATTAAAAATAACTGTTTTGAAACCAGTAATGTATCTACACGTCGTAAATTATGTGCGTCATGACGTCCATATAGTTTTCACTAATCTCTTTATTATTAATTATGATTGCTATAATGAAATTTAGTCCAAGAAAAATGTTAAATTTAGTCCAAATTTTATTTGGTCTACTCAGATTTAATTTTGATCTATTGATTAGATCTACACGTGAGTGTATTTTTTAGCAATAAATAAATTATCTAACTAGTAAAATCTGATCTAAACTACCTGATCTTGATAACAAACCTATATTAAATCTAACCATAATTTTCTTTTGATGCCTTTCAGGTGTATATTCAAGGGAAAATGTTAAACTTAGCTATAAGTGTCTCAATAATTCAATGTTATTACAACTATAGATCGTTGAAAAATTGAAACTCGACCAAAAATTCAGTTGATCTGGACTCAATTACTTACTGAAACATTTGTTCTTTCAGTTTTGCTAGCATTTGTTATCACAACAGTTGTCTAATGATTAAATCAATTACCCTTCTTCCAAAAGATCAACAATCCCTGGGGGCAGATGTGATTTTTAATGAATTCTGCTCATCTATTACGACACCTTTCTAACGGTGTGCGCAAATTTCCTACGATGCACAAACGCTGAGATAAAAGAATGAAAAGAATCATGCTTGCTTACCAATAATCTGTACTTATTTTTTACTCTAAGTGGGTTTTTATTACAACTCCTCCTAAAATTGTCAACCGATTTCAAGTTTTTAGTCGTTGGATAGTATTTGATCTATAGTTGTTTCCGCACAAAAATTAACGAGAATCTGACTTAAAAATGACACTATTCATCATTAATATTTTGAAATTTAATCTTTAAAATAACATTGGGATTGAATTGAGCATGTTGAACACCTGTTAATGTACCGTTGTAGGCTAAATAATTGTAGTTTTGGTTGATAATCACAATATTTGATTGGTCTTGTGTACATGATTTAACACTTTTTGCAATGACATGTGATAATCCGAATTGCATTGTTCGATTTCGCGAAACAATCACATTGGTATGGATTTACATTCTTCCACAAAAATTATAATTTTATATTTTAACAAGGTGTATGACAAGGTGTTATCTATCTTACTTGTACATTTATGTATTATAGTGAACATAAATAACATTTTATATTATGGCCCCTTTCGCAAAATTTGGAGATTATAAATTAATCATGCCAAGTAGTATTTCAGTATGATATTAATGTAAATGTTTTTGTAATATTGTACTGGTTCTCTTGTGAAATCGCCATCGCTAGAGAATTCAGCTGAGATGGAAATACCATAACTGAGTACAAACCTCAATGGGATATGAAATTAATTAATTAGTTTTTCTTTCAACCCAGGAATGGAAAACTTTAACTGTTTTAACAAGAGAATTTTAACTGCTTCATTAACCATTGCTTTGGCTTTAACAAGCCTTAGAAGGTAACAAGTATTTACTGTATAGTGTAGGCCTAAACTTCTCTTTTAAACATCTTTTTTTTTTGTAAAAATTAACGATTTTCTATTTATATCACTGTGTATTTGACATTAATTAATTTATTTATTATATTAAATTCATATTTGTTTTTATAAAAATAAATTTTATTTTTTATTATAAATGTCATGTCAAAAATTTTGCAACAATTAGTTTATATTTATGTAGGCCTACTAAAATAGGGCATTTTAACTCATTGTAGTATCGGCCTACATAATTATAAAATAATTGTTGCAATTACGTTAAATGTAGTATGATTAAAAAAGTAAACCGAACAGAAAACAGAAAATCATGGCAAATATACTTTTTTAAGCTTCAGTAGAGAAAATTAGCTTACTGATACTTCGAACTAGGCTTTATTTCGCTCTTTGAGAATAAACAATTAATTTTTTATAATAACGATTTCTATAATTTAGAAACCATGTTTTATGTGCTGAACAGTAAATGTAATATTTTTAAGTGGCCTATTCTTCAAGAATTACAAAAGTCATATAGCCAGATTTACATGTTTGTAATCACAGTCAGATACACATTTCCCACCAACCCGGTGGCTCTTGAACCAAGTTGGAGGCGTTCCCCTACAGCTTATTTGTTTGTTTTTCCAGCACTAATATAACTTATGTTTGTTACAAAAATTACACCAGTAGTATTTATATTATTTTAGGATAGTAAATAACTTTTTACTCGAGGATATTCTGATTTCACGAGATATATTTTTCAAGTATACTTTTGTTTTCATGTTTCATCGCTTTAATTTAATTTACACTTAATTAATTAATCACTTAATTAACTATGTTTATAGAGGGACTCATAGTAGTTGTATAAAACAGGATGTACAAACTTTGTTTTAATAAAAACGAGTCGTTGAACGTCGATACTCGACGAATACAGAGTGGAGCGCTAAGCAAATCGTGCGAAACATGCAAAAACGTACTTTTTAATTTGGCATTTCCTTCCAATTGATTATCTGATTTAAGTAGCTTTGGGTATAAGACCAAACCATTTCACAATCATAACTTATTTATTTTTTAATCCACCAACTACCGGGTGTCCCAGACCACCCACGTCCGTACACCCCTTTTAAACTACACAATTAATTAATTTTGTACAAAAACAAATTGTGCTATTATAGGTAAACAAGTTGAGCTCTATCCATTGATGATAATTCTAATGTACAGATGTACCAGAAATAACCTATCCAGACCGGAAGTCATTAATGTAAAATACGAACCCCCACTTTTTATAGTATTTTTGGATTCTACACTACTTTACAATTTAATGTGTTCCCGTAATCCTAACGGTTTCGGAGATAACGGCGGTGGGGGTGGAAGATTTGTTTTTTTCCTTTAAGAATAACATGGAGCAAATTTTCATATCCATTAAAACTGAAACTTTTACCTTTAAAATAACTGTCCAAGCATAAAAATATCTTATAACCTCATTTTAAATAATATTTCATCATAAAATAACTATGATGAAATACAGGCAAATTAAATGTATAGGCTATTAAATGTATAGAAAAACAAGTTTTCTTTACATTTAAATTAATATCCGCCATATTGAATAGTTTGTGGAAAAATAAAATAATTTATGACAAAAGTAAATATGATGCTAAGGTGTTTAAAAGAAGAAGCTAAGGCATTTTTATACTAGGCCTTTTTAGTTTAACGGGAAATTTACAGAGATAGTGGATGTGAAATTTAGCCCTATGTTATTCTTATGGGAAAAAATCAGCAAACTTCTACCTCCATTATCTCCCTAACCGTTAGGATTAGGAGTACACATTAAATTGTGAAGTAGTCTTAGAAGTATGTGTAAAATCCAAAAATACCATAAAAATGGGGGTTCGTGTTTAAAATTAATGTCTTTCGGTCTGGTTAGGTTATGTCTGGTACACCCTGTACTTTGAAATTATGATCAATGGATAGAGCTCAACCAGTTTACCCATAATGACACAATTCGGTTTTGTGAATAATTAATTGTGTTGATTTTGAAAGGGGTGTGCGGGTGGTTTGGGACACCCGGTATATAATTTTATAGTTTATACCTAAAGTGTAAAGTAGAGCCTACTGTATTATTTTTTCTTCCCATTTAAAGAATAATTAATTATAATTGCATTCGTTTTTAGGTTCTGGCCATAATACCCAAATCCTTCTTGAGTGTTTGTTCTTCTACTGTTTTTAGACAAATACCTCGTGTGTTTTCAATCAGCTGATTGAATGGTTGTAAAATAAATTCATTGCAAAGATTTGGAAATGGAGATTTTTTAATTTAAGAAAGTAAGATAAAGTAAAAGTAAATAAAACCTGATAATATGGAGAAGTCTAGTTTTTATTTGGTACAAACTGCATATAAATCGGTCCACTGGAGGTGTCATACGAACTGTCTAAAATATAACTTTTCAATTTAAAAACGTTGACTATTCCTCCAGATTAAAATCTTAAGAAAAGTTATTTTACATTTCTTACCAATTTAACGTAAATATTTTCGAAATATCAATAAAACCTGTTTATATAGGACCGAAAACGTTTGTTTTGTTACAACCCGCATGTAAATCGGTTCAGTAGAAGTCTCAGACTGTCCAGAGGCCCTTATATGTCCTGTTTATATGCCCTTTCCCTTACTGTTTTTAATATATAGATAAATCTAACTCATGAATTTTGTAGACGGTACTGTATGCTGTACTGTGTTGGTCTTAATTTAAATATCATCTGATCCTATCTCAATCCTATTTTTAATATGATTCTATCTCAATTCTATCTAATAATTCTATCTCAAGTTATCCTAATCATATCTTAATTCTATTTCAATCCTATTTTTTTGCATTATCCTATAGTTTACCAGATTGTAATTCTTTGTTATAATTTTTCTAAAATTATTAAGAATTAGTAAATAGGTAAAAGATATTGAGATTGGCGGGGCAAGTTGAGGCAGTTAGTTGTAGTAACATTTATTTATTAGGCTTTGCGTAGTGATTAAATTTTGCAAAATGTGGTTAAATCCAGTGTTACAACTCACGGACACTTACATTTACAACTAATGGTGATTGGCTGCTTGGACAAAATTCTGACGTTGCATACATTTGCAAGTGATTTCCCTAAACAGAATTAATGTACTTGGAACTTCCAAATAGTGGCGAATCTGATTGTTTCCCTATAAAATTACCAATTACTGAGAGCACAATTTTTTTTTCTGACTATAAAACCATTGACTATACACTCTAACTTGTGTTTTATTTGAAACCGAAATTTGGAAGGTCCTTGTACGCCATGCCAGAGGCGATGTACGGTAATCGATGTTTTAATTATCTTCAGCTGGATTTACAGTGCTGCAAAAACAATTAATTTATCACAACATAAACATAGCCCTCAGTTATAAAATGTTTCATCCTTGGTTGGGAAAATTGGTAGTACTGATTTACCATTCGTATGTCCATTCATAATCCAATAATAAAACCATTGACTATATACACTAAAACTCTTAAATATATGTAACGGTATTGCTCAAACATCTTCAAAGAAACATTGTCTTTATAATCTAAATAGCGGAAATAGGGTGAGTGATTGAAAAACATCCAAACAGTCTGTTATCGCCGTAGGTCACGATTAAATTATTGCATCGTTGGAATTATCTTCAAAGTCAAGTTCAAGTATCAAATTCTTTGATATGGCATTTGAAGTTGACATGAAATATTATAGGAATAATAGCCTAATAAAAAATCAAAATGACTTATTGAATATTAGAAAAGGGTTAATTTAACATATTATATTATTCCTTATACAGTAGTTTTATTAAAATTTATCTGCCACAAAACATTTTTTCATTTGTTGTGCGCTATGTTGTGCTTTGATACCATAAACAAGATTTTTATCAAAGGACTTATTCCTGCTTGATTTTGTAGATTACTTTAGCTTTTTTCTTATCAAATGAGAACAAAATAAAACATTCAATAATAATAACATTTTTATGGCAGGTAACCATAGTAATAAGACGATACTTTATACAAAATTTTATTGAGCCTATTCAACAAAAGACAATTTTATAAAAATTAAAATAATAATTACTAAAAACATGTCTCCGTCTCCTATACTCAATAAGAATAACCAATTAAAAAAAGTAAGTAAACAAACACAGCTGCAAAGCACAGCACAAAAAAAACATCCGAGACACGGAGACACACAACTTGACAGACACAATAGGTGTTCCGACGAGACGACAGACTTGAGGAAATTCCATCAGTTTGACCAACTGCAAAACCAAAATATCGGTACGCTAGATTCTCAATAATTACACTTAGTTCGATAAAGGATTTCTTCCTCTTTATTTTCATATTTATTTTATTTTGCAGATCAAAATACAAGCAGAGTAAAATAAATTTTTCCTAACACTGCATGGAAATAATCGCATTGCCACACCTGTAACCCCTATGCAAAACAGTTCTTTTCCGGTTTCCGTTTCTTTCCCGCTCTAGAGCGGCAATGATTCTTTACCGCACGCTAGATCAAACAGCAATTATAAATCAGCTGCTTTTACAAACCATGCTACAGCTGTTATTCATTGTTGTCGTTTAGTAATTGAATCTTTTTTAGTTTGAGGTTATGTTTGATAGTTAACATTATGTTCCAACAGAAACAAATAAAATAATCTAAATGACATTTTGTATAGAATAAAACATGTAATGTGTAACAATTATGTTGGTAGGAAAAATCTTGTGTGTATTACGAGCGCAAATAGTCATTGCCGCTCTCGAATTGTTTGGCCGCACTCAGCTAACGCTTCGTGCGGCCATCTACAATTCTCGAGTGGCAATGACGTACTTTAAGCTCTTATTACACAAATAGCTATTTCTAAACGACTATAAAAGCTTTTTGGCCCTACAGAAAAATCTTACTGTGTTTGTTTGCAGAGGTTTTGTAAACAAATCACAGCTGATAAACTATTATCGCTCGACTCAGTCTTTCAACAGATGAATTATACAGAAAGAATCAATAAATTCGGTGCTGCCAACCGCTATTCTCTAGCATGAAAAGTAAATCTTCCACAGAATTTCAAAAATGGCTATTTTTGCCTTCTTTCTTGATTGGCAATGCCGCCGAGCGCGAAGTTCAAAAACGTGTAATGTTTATTTATTATTTCCACCGTCGTTATTGACACAAATGAGTATGTTATATTTGAAAATTGTAGCTTATCCAATTATCTTTACAATGGTATAAATTTTAATGTGATTACTGCTTGGTAATATTAAAAAATATTGGTTTGAAAAAAAAAGGTTGTAGCAAACGACTTTAAAAGTTGTTTGGCCACCATCTTACCGTAACCAAACGACTATAAAAGTCGTTTGGCCGTTCTAGGGTTAAACATTTAAATACGTGGAAATAGTACTAACGTATGGTATGTATTGTACATAATTATTACATGGACAATAATAGCTTTTTTTATTTTGCTATGGCTAGATCTCTAATAACGATACACTTTACAAATGAAAATGACACAATTATGTAAAATTGAATCCTCCAATTTTGCGTTATTTGGATAATAAACTAAGTAAATTTTAATAATTAATTTAAAATCTAGTATTATAGTTTACGTGTTTCAATTCAAAGAGGTTTCAATTCTCTTATTATACTTATGTTAGACATAAACCACTTAATTTTAACTATATTGAGGTTATTGGAGTCATCCCATGAGGATGAGGAATAAATTGCTACGTGGTTCTTGGAAAGTATCCAAAAGCCGTTGTATTACCAGCCACGTTGTAAATAATTTTGGGTTCAGGCATCATAAAATATCTTTTTGTTCAAGTTGTCAAACAAACAACGCCCTTTAATATTTTTCCTTTTTTCATTCTCTATATTACACATACTTATTCAACACTTTTTTTTTAATTAACTGGTAATGAATGTTTACTGAGCACAAATTTTTATTTTTATAAATAAAACAAATAGTTTACTGAGCCAGATTTTTGAATTTTTTTATATTTAATGTTATTTTATTTAATGAGCTCTTTTGGCCTTGTTTTTCCAAAATAACTCAAAATATTGCCTAATGAGACCAAAAAGGTAAAGCATTTTGCAATGAGAAAAACAGAAAAATAAGAAAATTTATTAAACCGAGCTAAAAAGTAGTAAAAAGAATATGACCATGTAACATACGAATGATCATTGTTATTTATTAGAGTGTCCAATGAATTCATTAATGAGCGTAGACCAAATGAGCAAGAGCTCAATTAATGTCAAGTAATTAATCAGCGAGGCTGTAACTAACAAGGACTCGTTGTTATTGTTTACATTCAAACCACACATTGATGGAGAGCTTGGAAAATATCCGTAAAATTTTTTACGTTTTTACTTTCCTTGAAGAAATTGTATATTATTTCACCACTAGTCCGGAAAGTGACCCATTTCGGGGAGAGATAGTGTTTTACGCACGAGGCAAAGTCGAGCGTGAAGAAAACTATGGAGCCCTGAAATGGGCTTTTCGGAAGAGTTTGTGAACGATACTTTTCATCACAACGCAATGAATAAAAAATATGGAAGCTTTAAAGGAGAATTATTCATAGTTTTTTTCGTCAGTAGACAAGGTAAACAAAGCCAAAATTCCAAATTTAATTTGTTTTGAAGTCAGCTGATTGTTGCTGTACGGGAAAAGTTTATTGATGTACGGAAAAGAATTGTTTTCCTTGGACCGAAAGTAATGTTTATGTACGAAAAAAACAGCTGACGGTGATTAGTTTTATCTGTTTGGAAATTGAAGGCCTAAGCTATACGGAAATTAGCTACTTTCAAATACAGAGTGATGAAAAAAATATAAAGTGAAAAAATATTAAATTTGTTATTGTAACCTTTACACTTATTTCTTATCACTTTCTAGGAGGTCAACGTTACCTGGGCGTATTTTAAAATGAATATTAATGAAGGATGAGTGTAGAGTGGGTGCGATGCTTTCTTACTTTTCATTAGTTTTGTTACTGTCTGTAAGAGCAGCTGCTTCTATAAGGTTATTAATTAATAGTCAAACAACCAATGACCGATGTCAAGCAAACAACCATTAAAAAGCTACCAACTTTTCTCATCATCCATCCAGCTTCAAGGTTCAAGGGAGAGCACTACAACTAACCACTCAGCTACCAATCAATTTTTTCACTCCTGTGTTCTAAATTAAAATATGATTTTAAATCATCATACACCAGCCAGTGTTCGAAAACATTTTAAGTTAAAATTAATGTTAAAATAAATCAATTTAAAGGTATTGTTTGTTTGCTTTCAAATTATCTTAAAAGTTCAACTTAATTCTGTGTACATTTGCCATGGTAGATGCACAGTATTATCTCAAGCTTTATGTACTTTTATGTACTGCAGTTAATATTCCATTATTTTAGTGTCCATGAATACGTAATATTAAATTTTTGCTAACAGCAACGTTATATTATTTGCATTACAGTAGATAGTGGTTTACAAATTTTCAAGTAAAATCCTCTCATCGGAAAGAAGTTTCCGGACATTATGCTCTTTTAAACTTTTCACATCTCAACGGATTTGCAAACTTTTAACCGAAATCGAAGTTGTTGTGCAGGTAGATGGAGTTGAAAATATCGTTTATATCTAAAAACTATATTTGTGTTAACATTTTGATGCACAATAATGTTGTAAAGAATTTGTTAGATGAACAACATTACTTTAAGAAATTTGAGCTTATTTTATTACAGTTACCGTGTGTGACTAAATAAATATTCTAAATGTTATATATATTAATGAATTTAAATATTCTATATGTTATAAAATATTAATAAACAGCATATTGATCATATATTTTTCTTTGTTATAAAGCATTTGATTATGCTATTAATATGATATAAATACTTGTAATTTAAAAATGTTTGTTGCAGTAAGTAATTTTACTTAAGTATACAGGAACTTAAACTTGACGTCCTCTTTGATTTCCTTTGTTAGTTCTAAACAATTTTCATATTCACAGATTTATCTTGATTTACAAATTTTGAAATGTTTTAAGAATTTAAAATTTGATATATGTGAAATTGGATTATCCAATAAAACAAATAAAACAGCTGATTTCATGTAAAAATCATTATTCAGATAATGTCATTATCCGTCAATAATAACAGACAATGCAATTTATAATGTCTGAGATGATTGTGTACGAATTTTACCTAGTTATTTTCTGGAAACAGTTTTTTTTTATTCTTTTTTATTTTATTTTTTATTGTTCCCTTATTATTTCTTGGCGATCTTCCCTAGTTTTTGATTTTTAATTCAACGCTGAAAAATTGACGTTTATATCAGCCTCTCTCAATTAACAGAACTGTTTAAATTCTGCCTTTGTCTCAGAATTCATCAGCTGAGGCAGAATCCTCCCATGATCTGTTTATTATGCAACACAAGTCCAAACTTTGCTTGGCCAATTTCCTTTAAATTATGCCGACGGTGATTTTTCATAGATCCTCAAATTACGTTTTACTTTTCAAAGGTGCATATTACAGTGCATCCCTTTGTTCATAAAAATCACTTGGCCAAATTCAATTCAGGGGGAATGGGGCCTATTTTGTTTCTCAGTAGCCTTCGGTGGTCTGGATGTTAGTCTATCAGTATGCGACACGTTGACTATCTATTGTAACACAGAGTACTTACACTACATCCTAGTTAATCGTATGCCCATCGGTCGTTAGTTACATGGGTGTCCATGCAATTTGTCTTACTAAACAGAAATTTTGTTTAACCCTAACATTGGTTTAAAGGAATTTAGTAAATCGAATTACACAACAAAGGCTTTGAATAAAATTTAATCTTGATTTACCAGTTTTTTGTTCAAGACAGTCAAAGATTGATAGTCATCTCATTTTATTTTATTCATAGTGTTATTTTATTTTATTTAGTCCAATTTTATTCGTAATGTAAAATATGTTTATAGACGGTTGGCATTATTTTAACAGGTTCTTTTTCGTTGAAAATTAAATAATTATAATACTCTCATCTTTTAATTCTATTTCTAGTATACCGTTTTGATAAATTATAAAATATAATTTGTTTTTACTGAATATAAATTAAATTAACTATAGGTTAGCAGAAGAACTGTTTGTCATCCGTACTACCAATTGAGCAATAGGAGATGGTTGCCCTTCAAATAAATTAAAATTGGTTGAAGAAATTAAAGAAATAAAAAAAGTAAAGTAAAATTAAAGTAATGCCAAGACAGAATTGAGCTTCTATCCATAGGTTTTATTTGCTAAACACACATTGCGAGTGAAGATTCCAATTATAGAGCCCATAGACTGACTTTCTCCAACAGTTAAAACAATTAGTTTTCAGCTGTAGAATTCAAAATCTTACTAAAAATGCATGTTGTATAAAGTTATTAAAAATTGAATATCACTTTAAAGTATAAATATTGTGATAAAACCCTTAACATGTAAATTATCATAATTTAACTTATAACCTGATGACTGTCATCTTTAATTTTGCCTTAAAAATATAAAATTGCGAAACTGACAAACACACAGCCATGCCTGAGAATCACAGACGTATGCGGAACAGGAGTTGGCGCCGCGCCAGGGGCTCGAGCCAGTTGTGATTACTGCCTTATATATTGCGCCTCTAATTGTTTTGGCTAAAACCGGCCCTTTTGATCGGCTCGCACTCGCGCCAAAATAAGCACCGGTTCTTCAAATGAACGAGTTTAAATTATAACTTCCTCTGGTCACACCCACGCATATTAACAAATGAGCCCTTGTACGTTTTGCGATCTTAGTTACTTTGTATCAAACTTGTGATAACTTTTCTTTATAATATGGTACCAGTATGTAAAGACATTTTTTCAGAAAAGAAACACGAGTCCTAATCTGAGTGGATTTAACCAAACAAAGTTTTATTCAAATTTCAATACATATTCTAAAAGCTTATTAATTATTTATACATATGTCCTTCTGTATCAAGGTTTAAATCGTCCCTTCATTTAATCTTTTTTTTTCAGGTGAAAACAGCATTCGAAATAGCAGCAATGAAAATGGTGTGTCTTGTGCAAATTCAGGTAAGTTTAACCATTTTTATCTATGGCTAAATCTTGCTTCATTCCATTTGTTATGTATCTTTCAACTAAATGAACATTGAGTCCTTAAAACAAACAAAAAAGGAAACACTGAATTTTCAAATTAAAATTAATTAAATATGTGTATTGGACTATGGGGTTGGTAAAGTGAATGGTTTGTTTAGTACCTACTTGTGCTTTAGTAAACAGTCTATTAATTATTTTTTATACATGCTTGGACACAAATAAAATTCTCCCCTCTTAAAGTAGAAAAGAAAATTTTGACAATTCTTTGTAAAAAAAGTTTTTTGAGTGTGTTTGTTCACTAAAAAATAAAAAGTTGCAAGCTTCTACAAAACTATTCTGTCTAGCTTTTCCAGCTTTTTGTTTATCCAGATTGCACTTAAAATAATTATGTACATCCCTTCAAAAACCGATTTCTTTGCTTATGTAATGTATTGATAATAATATAAGGTCATGTTAACCTAATTGGTAGTGTAAGTTATAGTACATCAGTGATGCTGGGTCCTTTTTTTACCATAGCATATCAGGTTGTACTAATTCCGTAGGGCATAATACAGAAGTGTCTTTATTCCGTAGGGGAATAAAGACAGATGTAACTATTTTACATGTCCCAAGGAACACAACAAAGTTAATGGCTGAAAAACCACTATCCTTTTCTTTTAAAATGTTATTAGAGCAATAGATACATTACATCAAACCTAAATATTTTTTGTTGAATTCCATATGCCATATTTCCATATGCTTGCAACACTAATGCCAAGTGTTAAGAGTGAAATGTTTCTTAAAAGGCATTTCAGAACATTTAGGTGAGTTTTAGTATACTGTAATTTTTTATCTACACTTCCCTAATTTCAACTGGTCTAATGAAATATTTATTTTTGTTTATAATTTGTCCATTGAATAATGAACCCAAAACAAAACACGGGCAGTACTTGAAAGCTAAAAACCTATATTTCTCCATATTAACACTTATGGTTATAACGTAGGACGTAACCAAGGACATATCCATGACCCATACGGTTCCTGTCAATAAATAATGCTTATTTAAATCACATTACACAGCTAACGTCGGATTAGCTAAATGGTTGATATATATTAATGTTCTATGTTTTTATGTCCACTTCTATCGGTGTAAATTTATGTTTTGTGTTTATCAAGTGAGTTATCATTATTGTGTAATCCAAATAAGAAATAGAAATTTTGGAACAAAAATCTGCTGTGAATGTCTGAATGGTGATGGTGATGGTGTGTCTGTGTGGCAGAGATGACGGAGGAGCGGGTGGCGGCGTTCCTCCGCAGTCACCCGGACTTCTTGGAGTCGTGGGTCATGGAGGAGGTCCAGCTGGAGCAGCTAGAGCGCTGGATCATCCGGCGGACGCAGAAGGAGAAGAAGAAGACCGGAAGTAAGTGGCGACAGTCCTTGTGCGGGAAATTTAAGAATGGCATAATAATCTAAACAAATCTTATAAAGCCACTGAGTGATTGAAAATTCACTGTATATTTTATTCTATTAAAACTGTACATGTTATAGAAATAAACTAAATAGCAAATGAGAGGTAATTTAAATATATATGCTTGTACCATAAGGGGGTAGGGGGTGGATAGTATAATCATGTTCAATGGCTGCAAAATCTGGTATTTGGGGGTTTATCCAAAAATTGCACAATATACAATTTTTGGAAATCATTTTTGCAACCTTTCTTTTTTTGAATTTATTTTGTGTGTTTCAACTCATGTGGAATTTTTTTAAATTTTGTGGGAACTGTAAAATTCTTGGTCTATCTAACTTCAACCTGTTGTTAGATATTGCTTAGATTACGACTTAAACTGTATCAACGCTTAATGACAAATGGCAACTTGATCCAAATTTGAAGCTTTGAAAAGCTACTAACTTTTCTCAGGCTCGAACCATCAACCTTTTTAGTAAAAGTCGAGCACTGTAACCACTCATCTACCCAGCCAGCTTTAAAAAATAATGGGTATAGGAGAGCATAAGACACCACTGCTGCCATTTTGTGCTCCCCATCATCATTATAATTGCAAAACTGCATCACTGTAGTAATAAATTACCTTTTTTTTTGCTATTTTGTTTATTTTTTGAGATGTATACACTCCATGGAACAACAAAAATAAAATAGTCTGTAACTTTTCAATTACCCTGTAGACTTTAATAGAAGGCAGCCTAGGTCCGTAACCTTTATTAAGTTCATTTAAAAAGGCTAGACAATAAAGAAGTCAACTTAATAGTCTAATGGTTATTTTAAAAAAATTTTGAAAAAACTTTTCAAAAATTGCTAATTGTTTAATCAAACAAATACATTGTAACTCTCACCTTGACATTTTTTTAATTTGTGGAAAGATAATTATCATTGAAGTAAAAAAAACTTAATTTTCCTTGCTTTGTCGGTATTTTGCAGGACAATTTATTCACCCTCTAAACCAGGAGATCATGAATTCAACATTAATATGCAATAAAAATTGTTCAAACCATCAATATTAAAAATACCGCCCTAAATGTTGGCACTGTGGCTTGCTTTAAGTGTATATAAGGTATAGTGTAAAGAGATTCTTAAATCGACGAGAATATTCTTGAAAATGTATATGAAATATCTCATATATTTTATCTACATCTAAGATGGACTGAAATATTTCAAATACAGTATTAATTATATGCCTACAATTTAAATAGTTTTTAATTGATTTTCTTTAAACAATCACTAAAATAACCGCATCAAAAGGTTAATTTCGAATGACTCTTAGTAAATGTATGGTATCTAAAACATACGTTTGAAACGTGAGACTAACTGCACCGACAAAGCGAGTTGCGAATGGTTTCCACAAGTTGTGGGGTTTCATTTCCAAGCTCAACCGAGATATATTTTCAACTGTTTGTGAAATATTGTTAAATGTTTAAAAACCCCTTTTTGTAGTAATAAACCAAATACAAGAGTAAAGTAAACATGAAAGCATCAATCATCCCTTTATTTTGAATGCAGTAGACTTTCTGTTTCATATTCAAAAATCTTTTTGTTCTTCCTCTTTTCAACGGTAGTATTTAATTCACCCTGAATGACTTTAAAACCGTCATATGTTGAATGTAACTTTCCTCTGAGGTACTATAAGTATGTAATAATTACACTATAGATTTGCTGTTCATCTACCTATTGCTATCACTGTTGTTGATTGCTATTGATATATGTTATCAGTTATCTGTATCAAATACCTGTTCGTCAAATTTTGATAGTCATTGCTTTAATTAAAATTTATATTTTTAAACGGTGTTTTTTTTTTTTTACATTTATATTAAATTAATTTTTTACAACGGTATTCATCATGAAGAACACAATAAAAATTATGAAAATTAATAAAGAATGAAGCTGTTTTATTTAATTTTTTATTCAATAATAATGTTCAATTGGGAATTTGTGTTAGATGTTAGACAACTAATCAATTTGTGCCTTCTTAGTAATATTTTTTTTCATTACACTAACTTAACCAATATATTGCTTAGTTCACCTACAGATATTAAATCTGAAAATCAAAAAAGATTCAATGACTATCAACGGTAATAATGAATCAAGACGTTCTACCAGCTATAATTTTCATTTACAGGTGCAGCCGGGCGCAAAACTAGTCTTTCAAGATGGAAGGTACAGCAGTAATTTAATATCTTTGAGTGGAAGAATATGACTTAATAAATATTTCAAACACTTTGTTGAAGCAATTATCTTGCTTGGTTATGAAACAAAAACTCTGCATAACAGCAATAAAGTTCGCAACCTTACTTTATATGATTGCATATTGTCAAAACTAAATGATGGATTGTTCAAAGTATGAAAGAACAAACAAACTTTTACCTATGATTCAATTTAGCAAAACTATATGCATCACCTCACAATAAACAAAAGATATTGGAATCCATGACAAGCATTATTACAAAGAAGATAATGTAAACAAACGCATCATAAATTTTTATTTTTAGGTTAAACTGATTAAAATGTTCCATCTTACAACACAATTGCGTATATACATTTTACTTACAGTAAATGAAAGTGATAAATGCTAAATTTTATTTATTATTAAGGGATTTATCTGTTTTGTGTGTTTGAAGTTGTAAAAATTATTTCATCACACTAGATCAATATCACTGGCTTCCGACCCTCACTTCTAACCATGAAAATAATAGTTTTGATGTCTATAAGGCCAAAAATGTTTGGTTCTAAATCCTAGACATCATTGATGGTTTCTGCGTTGAAACCTAACTTACTTCGTAATTTGAAAGTCATCCAGTTGGCCGCAGACAGGCGTTGGATCCGTCAGTCACTGTTCTCAGGGGGCACAGAATTTTATGTAGTTTGGATGGAGGTTCGGGGTTTAGTTTGGTTTGTTTGTTTGGTGAGGTTAAATTGGGGTTTTGGTGTTTTTGGGGTAGCATTGACAAAACTCATAAAATTCATTTAAGTTTTAAAATGACTGACTTAATCAAAGGTTTTTAAGTTCCCTCTTAAACTTTGACAAATTATTTTCTAGTCTAATGTAAGCCGGGAGTTTTTTTAAAAATTGTCTGTCTTGAGTACAAGGGTTTTTTTCTCAAAAAGTGTCAATTTATGATGAACTGCAAAGATGTCCTTAAATCTAGTGTTGTATCTATGTAGTTTAGTTTGAGGTTCAAGGTTGTTTGACTTTAACAAGGCTACTTCTAACACATACAAACTAGGCACTGTCAGAACACCCAGGGTTTTTAAATACTCCCTACAAGATGTGCGAGGGTGAAGCCTAAAAATGCATCTGAATTTGCCGGGTCAGAATTTGAGTCAAGTTTGAACTGAATGCTCCCCAGAGGACAATGGAGTAGGAGATATAGGACTCGAGCAAGCAGTGGTCTTTTTCAAAGCTGAAGATTATGGAGATTCCACAAGCTGTGTAGGACAAAAATTGCTTTCGCAAGCTTGTTTCCATTTTTCCCAACTGCTCACTCCAGTCCAGGACTTTGTACAATCTCACCCCCAAATTGGTGAGATGTAACTCACTACTCACTCGATTGAAAAATCGAGCCTCTGGTACAGTGAAAATGAACTCTCCAAAATGTTGATATAAATTTAAATGCATCCAGAAATTGTCACTGATCACGATTCGACTAAAATTTGAGTTGATCTGAACAGATTCTATATTTATTTAATAAGATAAGGGGTTTTTTGGAACTCCTCCTGCGATTTTCAACCAATTTTCAAGTTTTTTGAGTTTTTGGATGGGGCTTGGTCTGTATAGTTGTTGTCTCTAAAATATTACGAAAATTGGCCCTCAGAGCTATGCCTTTAGGGCTTGTGAAGTTTAAATATTAATCTTATGGAAGAAGGATAGTTGATTTAATCATTAAACAGTTGTTATAAGACATAAGACATAAGACATAAGACGTTTATTGATCTTTAAACACATTACATGCAATTGATCTCGTCAACAAAAAGAAAAAAAACACATTTATAATAATAAATGCTATCAGATAAGGAAGAACAGAGATGTTTCATTCATTAATATTTTTGTTTTTTTTTTTTTTTTTTACTAATTAGGTCCAGACCGACCACATCAACTGAAATTTTTGTGAAATGTCCACCAGGGAACGATCTAGTTGGTTTATAATAGTTATTTATGTATTAAGAGCGTAAAGTAGGTCTTTCTCGCTTGAACTAAACAGCTGCTACGCGACGTGTAGCGGAGCACGATATTTTTGTGTAAGCGAGAAAGATGTTTTACATGCAAAATACATATTGTTTATACTAAATTTTTCCTACGACTGCAGTTTTATTACCCAAATGATAAATACAACCACAGTTACTCACATGCATTGTAGTTGAATGAGCCATTATGATTTTAAGGTTATAAACAAGTCAAGCTCATTCGGAAGCGGAAGGGAGCGCTGTAGTGGCCCGAGTAACAATGTATAATCAGCTGGCGAGCGTTAAAGACTTTAACGCTTGATACAAAGACTTTATCGCTCGCTCGTTATTAAACAGCTGTTTTACAATTGGTTTTCAGTGGGTAAATTAACAGACACTTTACACACGGTTGTAGAAAAAACATTTTATGACTAAAATATCTGTTCTTCCTAATTTACTGAAAAATTAACAAAAGAAAAAATAATAATTGTGCAAAGAAAGAACAATGTTTAATCAGCGGAGTAACATTTTTCATGTTTATTTGTTAAGTATACTTTCTAACAATCTATGGTGATGATCAAGATGTGTTGAGTATTATTAGGGAGGTGGGCCAGACAGCAACAATAGGACCGGGCGCGTGACGTCACTGCAGTCCTCACGGCTATCCGCGCCACGCATGCACTATGGTACACGCCGTCTTTAACTCGCTGCTGACTCTTCATATAACATATAGAGTGCAATAAAACTGATATATCCGTAATCTACATTAAATACAGAATCTAACAGTATGAATATATATTTAAATAACAACACTTTTGAATTTTAAATCAATTAAAATATTTAGTCTATATTTTTACGTTATAGTGACATAAAAAAGTTAGTAAGCGAGGATTTTTTTTATTTTTCAGATAAAAACTATGTCAAAGCGGAAAACCTTTAGCTAATGAGATCATGAATAATGTGCAATCATGATATTTGGTGAAAATAATTATTTTTGATCATAAATGAAAACACAAATGAATCGCCATGTCTCGCATTTACAGTGAAACCCGCCGTCTATAAAAACCGGTTGCATCTCAGTATAGTTTATTGAGTACAAAAAAAAAAATATTAATCATCTCCATTAAATACAGATTCTAATGGTATGGATATGTTTTTAAAAAATAACAGCGGTGAATTTTAAATCAATGAAAATATTAAGTCCGTCCCTTAAAAACGTACTAACATAAAAAAGTTACCGTGCAAGGATTTTGTCATTTTTAGATAAATCAATTTTAAAAACAGGAAAGTTGTACCCAATGAAAAAATAAATAGCAAGTAACCGAGGTATTTGGAAAAATAATTTCTTTTGCCACATTAAATTACATTAATTTGAAATGCGGGGTCGTGACTTGAACGTGTCATTTTGAGTTCAGCATCTTTTTTTATTTGCCGGGTGTTTCAAAAAGGACTTTAAAACTTTAAAAATGTATATGACCAGTCACTGATGTGACCTTTAGTAATAATTTTAATGTCATATTGTAGGAAAATACTTCAGATTTTTTAAAACATAGTTCGTTATTTCCTAATCTTACATATAAATGCGCTAGTTGGTATTGCGCTATCTTTACTTTGGCTCGAGAATGCTGTGTATGTTATGATTTGAAGAGTCAAAGTTTTTCAAAATGTTTGTTCCAATAATAAAATTTTGTCCTCTTAGGTGTTTATTTTGTAAGAAAAAAAAACGCTGAACAGTTGAAGAAGCAGTATCAGGGGTTTCTAACGAGCATGTTGTTAGTAAGCTGAATTCGATGAATGTATCCTTTTTAACATAACTGCTCGTATCGGTGGTATTCGGAACTAGCAAACTATAGGTATCAAAACTTGAGTTTTTCATTTCCTTACAAAATGACACTAAAATTATGACTAAAGGTCTCCTAAATGAATTTGTAAAAAAAATTTAAAGTTGTAAAGTCCTTTTGAAACACCCGGTATATTATTATTATTAGCTTTACTCTGCAGGGTGTTGCGGTACTCTTTCACAATATTTTAGGGCTTTATTCCTAGTTCAAAAAAAAAAAAAAATATGAATATCATAATAATAACGTCCAAATACCACCGGTTACCCACACAGCTCCCATTTTGGTTTTTACACATAATATTTCTTATTTCCATAACGGAGTTATGGAAGAAATTAAGTTTATATATTTGGCATGAACATTTATCACACTAATGTTCATCTCCAAGAAACAGTATTCTTTTTTTCCAATGTGTATTTTAAAAATAGCTTCCATTTTAAAGTTTTTAACTCAAATATCAAAAAAACTATATTAAAATGTTTAAAAGAAACAAAAAGTTTACAAGTTAAATTAGCCAACCGTAATATTAGATTTATTTTTAATACCACAAAGAATAATGAATGGATTTATTGCCATTTTTCTGCAGAAAAACATTGATTTGGCATTACAATTCATGAAAATTCAGATTATTTTAAAGAAAAATGCAATAAGTCCGTTATTTGTTGTTAGATCTTATCAAACTTTGGCATCATTATTGGTTAGATAATTTAATTTGTGAACTTTTACTATAATAAATTGTAAAATTTTTATAGTAGGCTATTTTTTGTTATTTACCGTTTTTAGATATTGAGTTAAAAATGTAAAATGGCCGCCTTAGTAGAAAATGCACATCGGAAGAAATCATTTGTGCAATCTTGTTTAAAAAGCGAGGCGCAGATGAGTGTTTATCATAAGGCGGAATTTGACTTTTTGAGTTTGTTCACCAAGTAAGTAATATACAGTGTTTACATTTCTGCATATCAAAACAAGACTTTGGATTTCACCATTCTGCAAATCAATGAAACAAAAATAATACTTAGCAAACAGTTGAATTTTTACGTTCTAGGGCAAAAAGTGACATTTTGCGTACTATTTAGTGAACAAAATCAGGCGATTTCATGCTGAATGATAAAAATATATTTTTTTTATGAAAAGCCAAAATACATGACATGAAAGTTTTAAAAAAATATTTATGATAAGAGAAGACTTCAAAGAATGACTGTATTAAAAACCATATGAAATTAATTAAAAATAGAAATATGACTAATTTGGTTATTTATTTTAATTTAAACTAAGAGATAAAAGTACAAAAACGTTATCAAAATATATTAATTTCATACCTGCCGTTTCTTCAGTAATTGAATCTCCAATGTCCTTTTCTATTTATTAATTCCGATAACATTAATGTTTGGTACCTAATAATGTTTAGTCACAAAATCACTATTCGTATAGCTTATATAATATTTTTACTGGCAGATTTTCTTCAATTTCTTATTTACTTTTCGGCGCTCAAGATTACATTTTTGTTTGTTTAAAAATTTGACTCGCATTACTATCCTTCTTCGGACAAACAACTCTATAACGTCTTGAGGAAGTGATTCCACTCTACTTTTCAGATGTTTTATGAGGGTTTTTCTTAAACCAGACATTTTTGGAATTGAATCCTTACAATACTTTTGAAATTCCTCTTCCATGATTGCCACATTTTTATTGAAATCTTGTGAGGGTTCAGTTAATCCTCCGAAGGATAATTCATTTACCCATGTTGATGTGTTTTGGTTTCTGTAAGTGAATGATCCTAGCTCAGGATACTTCTTCTGCAATTTTCTTGCCATCCATCCGGCAATATAGTTAAGGCCATCTTCCTTCAAACTGTTTTCCAATGAAGCTGGTATATTCTCTTTATCGGAGTCCTGGTCCTCAGAAACAGTTACTTCATTTAGAACTTCATCTTCAACTTTATTTTCCTCATCATCGCAATCAACATTAACTTCTCCACTTATGTCACAGTGCACCAGACTTTCCCTTAAAACTTTCCCTATTATAAACTCGTCATCGGCGTTTGCCGTATTCATTTTGCTTTTTACTTTTCCCGTGTTTTTCCCAAGAACAATCATACGCATTCGGTATAGACATGATAGGGGTGTAGGGTGGTCATTTGGGCCCCCTCCTCCTCTTACAAGCGAAAATAGGTTTTCAAGAGAGTCTTGGTTAAGTTTTGATGTTAATATATATCGGACTCCATCATTGGCCTTTAAATCTTCATATATGTTTATTACAGATCTTGTTGACATGAGTATCGCTTTCTGAAAAAGTTGCATTTTTTTCTTATTAATGCACGTCATATTTTCAATCGTATCAATATAATTGTTCAAAATACGTTTTTGTTCATCAAGGTTCATTCCATATCCTGATTTCTGAATTATACTGGTTGAGGGGACCCGACTGTTCATGACGTCAAACCAGCCATCTGTTTGCTCTATGAAATCAGCAGTAGCACATCTGACGCTTTCCTCTCCAACATGGTACCGTCGAAGGGCACATGCCGTTGTGTGGGACATCAATTGAGCGGCCAAAGGTACGTTCTGGCGCTCAAATTTATCACATTGGATATGTTTTGCCGTCAATTTGTAGCAAGAAGAAATTTCCACGTCTTTTCCTCCAAAAATTAGCTCTTCTAATGGCTTCGGGGAAATAGTTCTTCCATCACCCAAAGTGAATCCTCCGTCTATTAGCCAATTCCTCACTAATTTTAAGAGGTGTGGGACGTCTGCAAGAAAATAAATTTTCTTTTGTGTCGTGGGTGAAAGGAACCATGTCTTCTCATGACTGACTTCAAATGCCTTCCATATTCCAACATTGCCACCCCCACAATCCGACACAATTGCCTTTACTGTAAAACCTATACCGTAGAGCTTCGTGATTAGTTCTTCGATTATAGTCTTGGTCATTGAGAAGTCAAATGCAACAAATATTGGTTGTTTCCACGGAGAAAGAAGACCTCTGGCCATGACCACTTGCATTTGGGAATGCGGTCCTAACACTCTATCAGTCACTGGATCGTACTCGTACACGGACTTCACTTTCATCTCATCGTATTGTAAGACTACGATTTTTTCAAATGATGTCATGTTTTGTACAGCTACTTTCATCAGACTTAATACTCCCTCAAGTATTCCACTTTTTAATTGGATTTTTGATGCCCAACTTTTTAAAGTACTTAAGCATGGCAGAGGGATTTTTAACTCTGTTCTTAAATAAATATAGCACTGTTTACTTAGGTATCGAATGGTAAAAGCCTTAGTAATGTCTTCATTTGACCATACTTTAACTTTTTTCTTTCTATTTAACAAAACATTAATTTGAGTTTCCGAAAACGTACCTTTAAGAATGTTTTTAAGTTCTTCTTTTAAACTACAATTTTTTTCTACTTCAAGTCGGTTATTTTCAGTTTTTAACAAAGATATAGCTTTTTGGTATTCTTCTTTCTCTTTTTCGAACTCTTCTTTCTCTTTTTCGACAGCAGCCTTTAACAGCAAATACTCAGTCTTATAATCTACATCGACTATGTCTAAATCAGCTTTCTGTACTTCGTCATCAATCATAATGTTATCTTTCATTTCGTTTTCTTTTACAGCCGATAATAAGTCACAAACTGTCTGCCTTTTCTCCCTTTCTTCCTTTCTAACATCCCTCTCGGATTTGCCCTTCAAAGGCTTTTCTGAGGGCAAAAGTTTCATCGACGGGACGGCTCCTGGTTTAAGAATTTTCTTTACATTTTTCAGACCCATGATTTCTGATTTAAAGTTTCTTTCAAAGTCTTCTTCTTTAAAGTGATCAGAGCAAACGTAAGAAGAATCCGGATTCCATGAGTCTTTTCGTTTGCATTTCTCAATCCAAACCGATCGCAAATTACTTTTTTTTGGTATTCTAAAATATGTCACAGTGTCAGGGCGGTCTTTGGTTTTAAAGAAAGAATTTTTACATGTAGCTACAGCACAATGCATTCCTGGCATTATTAATATTTTTTGCTGATTTCAAATTAATCAATTTGTTTGAAGAGGAAAATAAAAATTATCAAAATCAAAAAATAAATTGAAAATAATCAAACATTCCAATCAATATGTACAAATCTGCACAGTACTGTAAACACATTCTCAAAAACCTAAGCTGATGATATTACACGTTATTTTGAATAAATAAAGAACATTGTCCAGTTACTTCAAGATTTATATTACTACTTACGACTAGTTAAGTAGTAACTACACTTAACTAACAACACAGAACTAAACGAAAACTACACATTTCGTAAACGAAAACTACTTGCACTGTCATTGTGACATTCGCGTATGTGCCTGTATAGTTTTACAACAATAAGAAGTCCAGCTGATCGTCGGATGCAGTGATGTGACCTCAACAATAAAACTAAGTGTGTTGGTATCACTGCATATCCTGTCGCGCCTCGCCATTCCGTATATTATCCAGCGCCCATTGGATGTTTGGAATGAAACGAGGCATACTATAAGTAATTAATAATAATCAATTTATTTTCCAGGTTTTATTACAAAGCAATACAAAGAAATCAATACTTATAATCATCACAGAAACGAAGAATTTTTAATTAAAACTTAACACAAGATTCTTAATTTAAAATATTAAAAATTGAAATCAAATATGCATCTTAAGGAAAATAACCCATAGAAGACTTAAGTTTTCTGTATTGGGTAGTTATCTAAAGAAATATTCACTTTTCTTAGCATGATAAGTGTTGTTTGTAATCAGATATGAAAAAAAATTCTACAACACTCAAATAGTTTTTCACTTCAACAGTCAAAAAGTGTTTTTTGAGTGTTGTAAATGTTTGTTTTTCATTTCCAAGAAATGTGCGCAGAAATTGCAATTTTAGATAGAAAACATATTACACAATACCGTATTATTTTTAAAATAACATCTATTTCTTTGGTTTTTAGAAAGATGGCATAATCTGTTATAGTTTCGAGTGATGATAAAGCTTACAACGTAAGGATTAATTGACACAAACAAAACTTGTAAAAAGTGAAAATTTACTGTGATGTCATACACAATAAGTAAGACTAATTTAATATCAATTACACTTTTGTGTCAGTAACCATTTGTTAAAAAAACTTTTTAGATACGTACTAATGCACTGTTTTTATAGCCAGGTAGAAAGTTAAAAAATTTACAAAACTAAATGTTATTGTTTATTTTCCGGTAGTTTTATTGTTTCTTTTTTACAATTAACGTATGAAAATGTCAGTTTTTAACTTATCACCGAAAGAGAGAAAACCATGAGTTTTTGAAGAACGGCTTAGTTTCAAACATGCTAACGATAGTTGAAGGTTTTTTGTTTATATATCAAAAACAAAACACTATTGATATTTTTTAAACTTATTGGTCGTTTATAAAATATGATTTTTATTAGAGTTTGGTATTACATTTTGTAGAGTTGAACATGATCTCACAAGAAAGTAAAAATTATATTAAATTATTAAGTGACGAATAACTTAAAAAATACATAAATTGGCGATGATAGTATACAGGGTGTTTCAGAACTCCCTACCAATATTTTAGGGCATTGTTGCTGGGTTAAAAACATATCTAAATATCATATTTAAATTGTCCGGAAGTCTTAAGTTACTCACACAGCCGCCATTTCGTTTTTACACATAATAATTTTTATTTCCGTAACGGATGGTTGTATTCAGATCATATCTGGTATAAATCTTTATCATACCAATGTACATTCCCAAGAAAAAAATAATTTTTTTCCATTGTTTATTTTCAAAATGGCGGCCATTTTAAATTTTCAAACTCAAATATCTCAAAATCGGTAAATTTTATAAAAATTTTACAAGACACAAAAAAGTTGCCAAATTAAATTACCTAACCAATGGTGCTAAGTTTGTAAGGATCTGACAACAAGTAACGGAGTTATTGGGATTTTTCTTTATAAAAACATGGATTTTGCATTAAATTTAATGCAAATTAGGCCATTTTAACAGCAAAATCAATGTTTTTATGAAGAAACATCGCAATAACTCCGTTACTTGTTTTCAGATCCTTACAAACTTGGCCATTGGTTAGGTAATTTAATTTGGCAACTTTTTAGTGTCTTGTAAAGTTTTTATAAAATTTACCGTTTTTGAGATATTTGAATTTGAAAATTTAAAATGGCCGCCATTTTGAAAATATTCAATGGAAAAAATGAATTTTTTTCTTGGGAATGTAAATTGGTATGATAAAGATTTATACTAAATATGATCTGAATACAACCATACGTTACGGAAATAAAATTTATTATGTGTAAAAAAACAAAATGGCGGCTGTGTGAGTAACTTAAGACTTCCGGACAATTTAAATATGATATTTAGATATGTTTTTAACCCAGGAACAATGCCCTAAAATATTGGTAGGGAGTTCTGAAACACCCTGTATAACAAAGTTTAATTTACTGCCACATCAAATAACAACGTGTCTCACTTAAAACGCATGTTATCAGCCAAAGAGCAAACAATAATCATATTATTTAACATTTTATTATGGGGCTCCCTATGCCATTTTTCTTTATTGCATTTTCTATTGCGCAGTTATTGTTAAACATTTCAAACAGTACAGTAGTTGTGAGATATGTTTATCTTACATATTTCTTTAAAACAAAAGGGAATATCGATAGTAAAATTTGTTCAAGTTCACTAACTTGGGTTTTCACGTTCACGATTAAATGTTATTAGGCCTAATTATTGTACTAAACAATGTGTCATAGTAGGTCTATTATTTCTTCTAAGACAAATTTTAAATCACTTAATGCCTTGTACATTATCAGAAATCGTAAACTCGTAGTAACATTTCATACTTATTCTGATAATCATTGTACAATAAATTAAATGTGCGGAACTAAAAACGACGCCACGCGGTGGACTGCCACATCTTTTAAAATTATAATTAAATGAGAAAACAAAATTATTTTCCATAATATTTTCAGTAAATAATATTTATTATCTGGTTAGGTACAACTTTCCTGTTTTTAAAATTGATTTATCTAAAAATGACAAAATCCTTGCACGGTAACTTTTTTATGTTAGTATGTTTTTAAGGGACGGACTTAATATTTTCATTGATTTAAAATTCACCGCTGTTATTTTTTTTAACATATCCGTACCATTAGAATCTGTATTTAATGGAGATGATTAATATATAGGTTTTTGTACTCAATAAACTATACTGAGATGCTACCGGTTTTATAGACGGCGAGTTTCACTGTAAATGCGAGACATGGCGCTTCATTTGTGTTTTCATTTATGATCAAAAATAATTATTTTCACCAAATATCATGATTGCACATTATTCATGATCTCATTAGCTAAAGGTTTTCCGCTTTGACATAGTTTTTATCTGAAAAATAAAAAAAAATCCTCGCTTACTAACTTTTTTATGTCACTATAACGTAAAAATATAGACTAAATATTTTAATTGATTTAAAATTCAAAAGTGTAGTTATTTAAAAATATATTCATACTGTTAGATTCTGTATTAAATGTAGATTACGGATATATCGGTTTTATTGCACTCAACATGTTATATTAAGTCAGCAGCGAGTTAAAGACGGCGTGTACCATAGTGCATGCGTGGCGCGGATAGCCGTGAGGACTGCAGTGACGTCACCAACTCGGCCTGATTGTTGTCTGGCCCACCTCCCTAATAATACTCTATACATCTTGGGTGATGATCACATGATCCTAATAAGAATTTAGACTGAGACGGTATTAGTAAGTTTCCAGTAAATTAGCAGAAAAAGAAACCTTTGGATCCTAGAACCTTTTGGAGAGGCAAAACGGTTGATTTTGCATGGCAGAGTTTTGTTCGTTCATATAATAGGCCTAAGATTTTTTCAAGTTTCTCATTACTTTTCAAGTTTGATCACAAATTTATCCAGATTAAAAGTCAATTTTTTGTGTTGCATTGGCAGTTCTGCGTGCACGCAGACAAGCGGCAGATGCTGCAGGAGATGACGTCATCTCTGCAGCGGCGCCCCAGCGTGGGTCACGTGTTGTGGGAGCTGTGCGGCTGCATCGCCAGCGCAGTTGGTGCTGATGGACACAGGCTCTACCTGCCGGACACCGGGGACACTGAGAGTCTGTGCCTCTATCTCGGCAATTCTGACGTGTATGTAGTCACGCTCCCATCCATTTATCTGGGACGGGTTTTAGTTTAATGCCAAGTAATTTTATTTTCCTATTGACTTATTTTAAACAACTTTCACTACTTTTATTAAAAATTCACTTAATTTGGATTTTTGCATATTTATTATTTATTAAGAGGTTTTGCACGCTTCTTTTTGCCTTATTTTGCCCACCCACATATACCATTAATCTGTGAGTGGATCAATCAGAAAATTAAGGTGGTAAGGCACTACAGTAGAGGTGGATGAAAAATCCTGATGAAAAATTCTGTCTGGACGCGGATTCGAACCCATGACATGGTTTCCATAGCTCCTACTACCACTACACCACAGACTCACCTAAATTCACTTCTCTCCCAAATTACACTTCCCTCATTGCTCTATTTTTTCTCTATATTGTGGTTTAAAGTTGCTTTAAATACCATCACTATATGAAAATTACTATAATTATCAATTAACTGAAATCACTGTTATCAATTAATTGAGATCACTCATGGTGATACCCTAATTAGTATTGTTCTGTTTCCTCTACAACGGATTTTTTCTTGTAATTAAAACACCTAAACTAATAGTTTAAAAAATCCTTTCTGGATGGGTAGCCGAGTGGATATAGTGCTTGCCTTTAAATCCAAGGGTTGCTGGTTCGATCCTGCTAGAGAAAAGTTAGTGGCTTTTAAAAATTTGATTTTAGACCCAGTTGCCATTTTTCATTGGGCTGATAATTAATGATGCTTTCTGACAACTGATCTATGTTAGATAGTAAAAAAATAGGGTTTGGACTGTTCCCTGTCAAAAAGTTAAAAAATGGCACTGGCATTTACAGATAAATGGAAACAGAGACTGAGACGGTGGCGTCGTCCTGTAATCCAGCTACTAGGAGGTCACGAATTGTGGATATTATAAGCGATGGCTTTTGGATGTGATATTCCCTAGTGGGATTAAAGTACGCTCTAGTGAATACTAGTTCATCCATAAAGTCATCCTCATAATTAGACCAATTCGTATATATGAGGTCAAAATTGTGGTTTGGATCCCATGTTAAACTGTAAGTCCTAGATACCATTGGCTGATGGGCTATTAATTAACAGTGCTGTCTAAGGAGAATGTCGGCCTTAGTCAGTAACAAGACTACAAGATTGTGCCACAATCATCCTACACTCATCTCTCATTCATATTCAGATCAAAATACCCACTATGTGAGGTCCCTGTCTCAAAATAGTGATATAGTGATACACACACACACAATCACTGTTCTGCCAAAATGTAAAAGATGTTCGTGTGCTGAAAGATGTTGACAGGTTTAAGGTTATAGCTACATCATACGTCTGTTAGAAACAAAATTATGTGTCACTGTTTAGTGGTTTTTCGGTATTTAAACTAAAGGTGCAGGTCTATATTGAGAGGGTTAGTGTAAGTGTTATTTAGGAAGTAGTGTGTGGTGGTGTGCAGGGATTCGCAGCCGCAGGCGCTGGGCAAGGCGGGGCAGGCGGCCAGTCTGGTGGCCAGGACCAAGGAGCCCCTGCGCCTGTCGCGCGGACATCCCAACTTCCCCAGCACTGTGAGTACACACACACTACCACCCACTTGAAAATACTATGCTCTATTTTAGTATAGTAGTGGGGAAGGTCTGGTAAGCCCAAGAAAAGCTTATTTACTTGGAAACAAGTCATTGATCAAGTGCAACTCATTTGCTGCGGGTTGAGCAGATTTTTCTAATTAATTAGGTAGTAAATTTCATCTCTTTTACTCAAGCTTAAAAACAATTTTTATTTAGGAAGGGTTTTAAATTTTAAATGTAAGATTGAGAACAAACTGTGTAGGAGTAGACTTAGCAAAAGGCACTTCCCAACCACCACATCTTTTAGGCAACATAATCAACCTTCTTGCTGTGTTACATGTTTATTTTCATTAGAGTTCTGCTTCACCCAATGCTTTTAGGGTTCCAACCTCAATTTGGCCATTCCGAGTTGAGTTTGTACAGTTCTCAGCTCACTAAGGTAAACCCAAGAATGGTTCCCTAAAATTTTGTGCCCCACCAGGTTATTGGACAGAAGGGAGTCCAAAGTTTTAACCTAGCCAAGTAAAACAAATCTCTCAAATAACATCAAATAATAAAAATGTCAAAATTGAGGAATATTTTTAGAATGGTATTATTGCAATGAAATGTGTATTAATTGTTAAAAACCTAAATTACCAAGGTGAAATTTCCAGTGGAGGCTTTTCACCAGGGTGATGACGCTGTCACCCCAGATAAAGTTAAAGAAATTGCACAACAATTTTTCTTTGTTCTATATTTTTCTTTGGTTGGTTCAAACCTTGCCAACAACATTCACCCTAGAGGTGCTCCGGTGGTTGAGGACGCCGACCACTCTGTGGATTCCGTGTTCGAGATGCGGCCAGTCAGTCACCAACAGCTAATAGATGTAGTTAGAAGTATAAGGGGGGGCTCAGCGCCTGGAGATGACAATATACCTTCGAGGTTCGTAAAGGAGAACGTTGATCTTTTATACCTACCTTTAACCCATATTGTTAATCTCAGTATCCGTAAAGGAGAATTTCCAGATATATTTAAAACTGCTAAATTCATTCCAATTTTTAAATCTGGCCAAAATAATTTAATGACAAATTTTAGACCAATCTCCCTTTTAACCTGCATTGATAAAATTCTTGAGAAATGTATCAAGATTCAGTTAACATCGTACCTTGAACAAGCATCAGTTTTATCCAATTCTCAATACGGTTTTAGAAGTGGTAAAAATACATCCAATGCTTTGTTTGATTTGACCAAACTGATATCTGAAGAAGTCGGGCAGAAAAAATATGTCATGATTACCTTTTTGGATCTTGCCAAAGCTTTTGATTCCGTTGACCGTAAAAAATTATTCAAAAAACTTGAGGCATGCGGGGTAAAAAATGTGTCCTTAAATTGGTTTACTAGCTATTTTGACAATCGCAAACAATTTGTTTCTTTAAATGGAATCAGTAGCGACACTGTTAAAGTTGACTATGGTGTTGTTCAGGGCAGCACTCTTGGTCCTTTGCTTTTTCTTATCTATATTAATAACATCTCTAAAATCACATTATCAGGTAAATTATTTCTTTTTGCTGACGATACAGCGCTTGTCTCTACGGGCTGCTCGTGGGATGAGGTGTATGCCGAGGCTTCCTCGGACCTTGCAAAACTTAAGACTTGGTTCGACCATAATACCTTAACCGTCAATATTGAAAAAACTAAATACATGCCCATCGTTTTAAGACCTGACCATGAACCAGGCCCGAGAGAGCTGCGGCTGCACTCCTGCGGCGAGCCGCGGGCGGCTGCCTGTGGCTGTGGGATCATTGAACGTGTGGAGCAGTATAAAGGTGTAGTTATAGATCATAAACTGTGTTGGTCTCCTCACATTCAGTACTTAAAACAGAGATTAAGAAAACTCATTTATGCATTTAAACAGCTCAGGCAGGTCCTGCCCGCGGATCGCTGTAGAACTGCATACTTCGCTTACGTGCAGTCTGTGTTGGGATATGGAATCCTGGGGTGGGGGGCGGCCTCTTCCTCCACACTTGAACCCCTAAACGTTACTCATAGGACCATCATTAAATCTATTTTGAATAAAAATATGAGATATCCTACAACACTACTGTATAATGAATTTCCCGTTTTAAATTCCAGACAACTTTACATCAAGTCTCTTCTTCTATATATTAAAACTAACAAAAATAAAATGTTTTCTGAAGTTAATCATAACTACCCAACAAGAAGCAGACAAAATACAGGCTTTCAAGTTCCTAGATTAATCCATAGAATCTTTTTATCAACATCATTTTATATATCTCACATTCTTTACCGAAACATTTCCCCTGAAATTTCTGCGGCGGAGGGTGGCAGTGTCACAGCATACAAGAGAAAGGTGACCGAATGGCTTATCCGTCTGGGTGCGGCGGGTTCAGAGGCACTGATAAGATCACAGTACCTTTAGTCTTACATTAGAAACAATTTCATTATTATATTTTTTTCTTCTTTCTCACAATTACAACAATCTATCTGTCGGCTATTCTATCACCAAGTTGGATGTATTCTGTTGTTAAACTTCCATCTAAAAGTATCAAACACCTAAACAGTAGCTTTTTTCACACAATTTCAAAGTTTATTATAATGTTTTCATATTGTGTTCCAATAGTTAACTCTGATGTTCTATTATAGATTGTTAAGTATAGTTTATTTATATTTTAAGTTTTTATGAAATATTCATGCTTACTGTAACTTTTTTATTTTTTTTTATTGTATTACAACATATTAATAGAGCTTCAGTTTTAGTCGTAAGCAGTGAAGAGACTGAATGAACTCATTTCCACGCACAGGCCAATAGTCTATGTGGAAATTAATTCCTTTTTTTATCACTATGTGTACACTGTTCTGTTCTTTTGTGGAATAAATATATTTGATTTGATTTGATAAATTAATCCATTGATTTTAAATTGAGAAAAATAGGGTGGAGAGTAAAAGATAAAATTCATGGGGGATGGGAATTAAAATAGTGTGCATCAAGCCAGGATATGGAGTAAAAGTTTTAAGAGGGCGTTCTCTCTTACACACAATTATCCCGTGGTCCTGACATCATGTAGTGTTGTACATGATGTAAATGTGCATCATGTACAACACTAGGAACATTGTTGGGTACTGTACTTACTTGTATTTGCTAAGTAGCGTAGCAAACCAACAAGTCTTCATTGACTATTGAGGTGAATTGTTTGTGGCAGCATTTGTTTACTGATGCTGGTGTGTTGCAGTGTTGGCAAGAGAACAATCAATTTGATTTCAGACCAAAATGGGTTCAAGTACCTTTAGTCAATAGTTGAACTGAATGAACCTGTGGATTGTGAAGTACCCTAGGCAAATAAAACTCAGACGAGAGATGTGTATATAAATAATCCGTTCAACACCATTCAATGGATTATTTCCATTATTAAAAATAATTATTCTCTTAAAGTTTCAAAGGATAAAGTCAGTATGATTGAGCTAAACACTTTTTAAAAACACAGATTGAGTTTTTTAAAGTGATCCAATAGCCAACTTTTTAAATCTATATATAAACTACTACATATCTATCTTCTTATTTCTATAAGGGTTTCGTCTGTTACGTCCCTTTTTCTCTCGACCTACTGAACCGATTTTTAAAATTGAGGTGTCATTTTAAAGCTTAGGACATACCGCAGTGACGAATCGTAATTAAAAAGGTCATATTATTTCGGGCTTCGCCCCCCTCGCCTTTGATTTATTTCTAGAGGGCGCTTTAAAATGTTGACCAACTTTTATTGCAAGTTCTTTAATGTGAATTGTATTTTAACAGCTGATTATCTTTTGATGAAATTTAAAAGTCAGATAGTAAACAAAAATAGATCTCTGTCACTTCATAATCAACATTCACGTACCGTAGGTGAGTTTCACTCACACAGAATCATAAAATGCGCAATTTGCGCTCGGGCCACCTCGTACTTCTTAATTATTTATTTATTCAAGCCATTGACAATCTGAATAATTGCATAGGCTACTTATAGCTAAAAAAAAAAAAAAAAAAAAAAAAAACAACAATTTAGAACTTTTATGTAAAAATCTTCTCACATATTTTATATCTTCTACCACCTTATAATGTTTTTTTTTTAACTGTAAATTCTTATATTTCATCTGTAAGATATTCTTCCACACTATAGTAACATTTTTCTTGAAGAAACTTTTTCACGTTTTTATTAAATTTGTATACAAATTTTTCCTCTTTAAATCTTCCTGGTAACTTATTGTATAATTTTGTTGCAGAATGCATGAATTGATTTTTATAAAAACTTGTGTTATGTTGTTGAAACGGAAAATTTTGAGTGGATCTTAAGTTATAATAATTTTCATGAATTTCTTGTAGGTTTTCTGCATTTGATGATATAAAATTGAAAAAAATTAATGATTCATAATATAAATACATGGCAATGTCAAGATTTTCCACTTTTCAAAAATAGGTTTACATGAATTTCTAGTCTTTAGGCTAAATATTTGTCTAATGCTCTGTTTTTGCAATTTGAAAAATTGTTTCATTTTTGTGCTTTCTTTGCCCCACACAGGAATGGCATATTTTAAATGCGGAAATATGATTCCATAATACAAATTTAATTTTAATTTCAAATTTAAAAATGATGATAACCTTCTAATTATAAAAATTCCTTGGCAAACTTTTCTTGACACTTCATGTATATGTGTAGAATAATTTAAATTTTCATCTATATAAACTCCCAAAAATTTTAATTTTTTATTCAACTGGACTGCTTTATTTTGTATTTCCATAACAATTTCATTCTTTTTAATTTTACGATTGTTTGAGATATTATATTGTATAACTATGCAAAATATATATATCTCAAAAATATATTTGTATTTTTATTTATATAAAAAATAAAGGGTCTTATGGGGGACCCTTTTTCTTTTTCATATTGCTTTCAGATGTATATTTCAATTTTCCAAATTTTGCACTATTTTTCCAATACGAGGTGCCCCCATGGATTGTACTTATAATTTTAAAACATTTTTAGTATTTGACATTTTTTTCTAAACTTAACAGTTTGGGAGCTGGGGGCGATTCAAGTTCATTTGTATTCTCATAATAATCATGAGAATTTGTGAGTGTCTTAAAGTGATCCAATAACTAAGTTTTTATCTTTATCTGACAGTGGACTAAATTGAACCCCATTTACTTTTTTACATTTCTTTCATTTTAGTTTCCAGTTAGGGAGCTAGATCCGATTGAAGTTCATGAAATATTGTCCCATATATATGTTATTCTTATGAGACCAAAAACGGACTTCTACTGCCCCAAGCTCCCAAACTGTTAGGTTATTTAGAGAAAAATGTCGAACAACAAAATGTCTTAAAATTATGTTTACAATCCAAAAATGATAAATATAAAAATGGGACTTTCGTATTTAAACGTTTTAAGTTGGCCACCATATTGTATAAATGGTGCAAAATTTAGATAACTGAAATACACACCTATAAGCAACATAAAACAGTAAAGGGAACCCTGTGAGAAATATACTGTCACATATAGAATAAAAAAGTTAGCTATTAAATCAATTTTAAAAATTTGCACCGTATATTTGATGTTATGGACTATACTAGTCAAAGATCAAAGTTTTTGTAGTTTGTAACTTTAAGCATTCGTCAAAGACAAGTGCTTGTAAAATTTTTCTATGATTAGTGTCTGATTTACATACAGGCATTTTATTGTTGCAACTAGTATTTAATTTTATAATTATATTCAACAAAGATTAACAAAATTTCAATTCAAAACCATTTGAAAATTGTAAATTTGAGTAGTACATTAACTCATGAAGGGGCATATGCAGTAAAAATCATAAAGTTAAAATGTGCAAAAAAACATTAATTTTAATTCACATAAATAAACAAATATCACTTCCTTATTGCTTACATAATTATGAGTACCAGGTTAACCGAGCCTTGCTCGTTGGTTTTAATTCACTTTTGTTATGTCATGGAAATCAAGCTATTAAATCTATCAGACTCTTTACAGATAACAGCTGTAAAAAAACTGCTTAAAATTAATTTTCCTTTATTTTTGTTTACTTTTAGTTGTTATTTCGTCACCAAAATAGCAACCCATAAGACCAATGTTAAAAATTACGATTTTAAAACTTAAATTTAGACCAAATTCGATTTTTTCCGAGATTGAGGCTATTTCTAAACTTATTTTTGGGCCAAAACACTCTTAAATGCAAAGTTTAAGCAAAATCTAACAGCTAGATTTCGAGATCGTGGAACACACATCCCTTCAGACATTCCTCGTATTATAGTATAGGATTTAAATTTTTTATAATCTATAATGTCGATAATGTTGTTGGTAAATATAACCGCAAAGAACTCCTTGCAGGTGGTGATGCAAAGCATAAAATTTAAGACTTGATTCATGTAGCAGAAACCACTTATCAAGCTAACAAGCCTTTGCACTCCTCTGTTGCTTCCTTTTAGTGCCTTTCCCTCTCTCTTCCTTCCTTTTAGTTAATGTAATGGGTCATTTAACTTCAGCCATATTTCAGAACAAGATCAATTTTATTGTAACAAAAATAGCCATGGCTCAGTTACTTACTTAGCACTTAATTTATGGTGAAATCCTTATAAAAAAGTGATACATAAATACAGTGTTCATTTAGTTTGATGTAATGAATTCATACGATTTCACAAAACAAGGATTGAATATTAGGTAAAATAGAAGTATATTTCGAGCCCATGTTTTTATCTTACCCCCTCCCCAATGATTATATTTCAAATAGTTGAAAAAACCAGTTCCAACCAATACTCCAGGCTTTAACGATA
This sequence comes from Neoaliturus tenellus, assembly GCA_030545055.2. NCBI lineage: Eukaryota > Metazoa > Arthropoda > Insecta > Hemiptera > Cicadellidae > Neoaliturus > Neoaliturus tenellus. The sequence goes on from JAQYXR010000702.1 coordinate 61,325, forward strand.
AACTACTATCCAAGACTTTATTTTAAGTGGTTTTTAATTAAATTGTTGAATTTTGAAAATTGAGGTCCAAAAATGCCCTTAGAGAATATATTCTTTAAAAGTTTGAATAGATTCTAAAAGTTACCAGAATTCCTCACCTTTTAAAATATTACTTATGATCAGTAATCTTACCTATATTATTACCAGTGTAATAATATATGTTATAAGCTCCACAAAATAAAGTTTTTATTAAATCACTAAACAAATGGACTATTGAGTAGCAAAAAATAAAAATATTGGTATAGTAATGAAATTCTCAGTAGGACCGTTAGATAATTGATTATTCCCAGTACAAATGACTGCTCGGTAACTGTTATTTCAACCGTAACTGCTAAGTCTCACCACAGAAAATGAGGGATGAATTTGCACTTCTAAATAAATAGTTTATTTATATATTTATTACATTGCATTACATCCAATAGGGAATTTCCATCAGACAGGCGAATTGTCATATTCCTTATCGATATATTTAACCTGACCTAAATGTCGGCAGGTCAGTAAATGGACGGTGATTTCCATTTTTATGGTTATCATACAAAAAAGGTTAATACAAGCTAGGAACTTTGGTCTGTGTTCTATAAACTAAACCATTACAGGAAAATTAAAATTAAAAAAAGAAATTCAGTTTTAACAAACCACAGTAAACATTTCCAAGATCAGTCTAATAAATATTCATTAGTACTATAAAAATATATTTTCTTTAAATATTTTGTCACCTCTGCTTTAAACTCTTTTGTTGAAGATATATTTTTAATGTCCTGAGGAAGTTTATTATAAAATTTACTCCCTGTGTATATAACGGATTTTTCAAAGGATGTTGTGTTATATGCTGGTATTTGTAGTAATTGTTTGTGTCTTGTATTGTATCTATGGTTGTGTAAATTGGAATTAAAATGTAAAGCATTTAATCTCACAAAAGTAACTATATTTAAGATGAAGATACATGGTAACGGCAGTATTTCAAAACTTTTAAATATATTGCGACATGAAGATTGGATGTGAGCACCAGCCATTGCTCGTACAATTCTCTTTTGAAGACAGAATATTTTCAGACTTTCAGGAGAGCCACCCCAAAAAATAATTCCATATGATAGATGGGAAGCAAAATAAACGAATTTAAGAGAAGATACATCTATGGACTTTGAAAGTGTTACTAAGACATAGAAAGATTTATACAGTTTGGTCTGAAGCTTGGCAATATGCTCAGACCAAGTAAGCAACTTGTCAGTGGCGGATCTAGAACATTAAAAAGGGGGGGGGCTAACCGGAGGGTCTGCGCCCCCCCCCCCCCTCCCCCCCGATCGGCGGGTCAGACCGGCGGGGGGTTTGGGGGCCTCCCCCGAGAAGTTTTTGAAATTTAAGTGTTAAAAATAGCAGTTTCAGGTCATTTCTTCACCCATCGCTTTGGAAAACAATACTAAATCGCCAATCAATTTTTATTACAAACAACAGTTTGGCCAATGTACCAACTTTCATTGCTCTTATTATCATAAATGTGCATCAACTGCGCGAAGCCCGAGCCAGGTATACGGTAGTTGGCGGCGGAAGAAATCTCTTAGTTTACAGGTTCACCCCAACCTCCCATTTATCACAAAGTTTGGTCAAACTCTTGGCTTTGGTACTTGTATTCGTAAATATTCAAGTGATTTTCTTAACTCCACTCCCCATGTTATTTTATTGGTTATTTCGGTCCATTACGGTGTAGATTTTAAAGGCACAACATCACCCACGTTGCCTTGGATTTTTCATAAATAGCCTATATGTTTTTTGAAAGTGTGAGAACTGTAAATATTTTGTTGTTTGCTTTGTAAAAGTAGGCTTTATTTATCCACCCGTAATGGAAATGAACATAACCATGAAGCTACTCCGTTTCATCAGGTGAACAGATTTTCCATCAATAAATTTATCCATAGCCTCAAGAAGAAGGCAGTTGGTATTGACAAGCGGCCTACTAAACTTTTCAAGAGAAAATAAGTCGACAAAAAAATTAATTAACATATTTTGGTTTTTCGTATAATTTTAATGTAAAATTATCTAATTTGCAAATATTAAAACCCTATGTTGTCTTATGATATGATACTGAAATAAACC